>SKCR01029059.1:0-208779 GCA_019454045.1 Zanthoxylum bungeanum | reverse complement strand
CACAATTCTTTACAAATAATCAGAATACCATTTCTGATATATACGATCCACCCTAGGTGATTGGCTTAGGCCAAAGTCTTAATTATCGTGACTTATATACATGGATATATAAACCCCTTATGATACACATACAGGCCGACGGATCCTATCTTGATACACACTGGATTAACGAGTGCATCAGTCCACATCCAACGAACATCTAGCGGTCATACCATGAAAGGTCTCTGACATATATGCCATCAAAGTGTGAAGGATCACACACAAAATCAGTGCTATCATATAGTCAAATGATCACATATGCTACTCGACTCGAGGAGATTCTTATTGACGGTGGTGTGTACTTCCAACTATTAGGAATCACCTGTGAGTCATTCAGTATTCGCTCCACTGAATACCCACTTGTCTATATGAGTTTCTCTTACTCATGATACATCGGGTTAAACCATTGGAACTCCAATTCCAATATATGACATGTACTAGTCTTTTATGTTATAGGAATTTTACCGTATTATAAAACTAATGACTATGAATATTTAATTTAAGAATAGTTTATAGTAGTAATACTATCTCAATATCAGACCACACAGTGTCCAGTATTACTGTATGATTATTCTAAGTTCGATGTCATTCTTAGCATATTTATATATATCAATCTAATATACATAATGAATTTACTATTTGTAAGGTTGAAATGAAAATGTAGTTATTTTATTAATAAATAATAAAATATATTGTACTCCAAGCACAAACTCCAACAATATATGGCATCAAAGTTTGAATGATCACACAATAAATCAAAGGATCACATATGCTACTCGACTCGATGAGATTTCTATTGACGGTGGTGTGTACTTCAAACTATTAGGAATAACCTGTGAGTCATTCGGTATTCGCTCTAACAAATACCCACATGTCTATATAAGCTTCAATTGCTCATGGTACATCGAGTAAAATCATTTGAACTCCAATTTCAATATACGACATGTGCTAGTCTTCTAGGTTATATGAATTCGACCGTATTCCAAAACCAACGACTAAGAGTATTTACTTTACGAATAGTTTATAATAGTAATAATATCCCAATGTCAAACCTCTCAGTGTCCAGTATTACTACATGATTATTCTAAGGTCGATGTCGTTTTTAGCATATTTATATATCAATCTAATATGAATAACGACATTACCATTAAAAAGGTTGAAATGAAAGTGTAGTTATTTTATTAATAATTAATAAAATATAATGCCAATACATTATTCGGATTGGCGCTCCAAGCACCAACTCCAACAAATAATGCTGTCTGTATTGTACAAATTAGAGGAGGATACATCAATAGAGACAAAACCAAACACATCTCACCTAAATTCTTCTATATTCATGAGCTCGAGCAAAGCAAGCAAATTGATGTTAAATAAATACGATCAACATTTGAGAAGCTTATAAATAGTATTGGCATGAGTCGACTTAGTAAATTATCCTGATGATATCTTTTGAGGGGGAGCATTTCATCAGGAGGAGCATATTCATTGACGCGACACAAGTGCATTGTACTTTTTTTCCTTCAATCAGGTTTTGTCCCACTGAGTTTTCTGCTCAGACGTACCATTGTGTTGAGGAGTTCCTGGTGGGCTATATTAGGCGAGAATCCCATTCTCCCTTAAATAATTTCTGAATTTATCGCTCATGAATTCACCACCTCGATCTAATCGAAGGTACTTGATAAATTTCCGGGTCTATCTTTCTACCTCATTTTGAAATATTTTGAATTTTTTAAATATTTTCTATTTATGTCTCATCAAATAGACATATCCATATCTTGACTTATCATCAGTGAAAGTCACGAAGTATGTTGAACCACCATGAGCGGCATGATTTAATGGACCACACACATCACTGTGTACTAGTTCCAATAAATCTTCAGGCAGTGTCCAACACCAAGAAATGAGGCTTCGGTCATTTTCCCTTGGATACATGACACACAAATCAGATAAGGATCTAAGGTAAGATCTTCAATCAAACCATCCTTAACCAATTTTGATAGACATCTAACACTTATGTGGCCCAATCTCATATGTCATAATTCATTATTATTTAATTCATATCTTTTACTTGTATTTTCCTTTACATTAAAGACATCTCTATATGTTTCCAAAACATAATGACTGTTAGATAAAAAACATTCACATATCAAAATTACTTATCTTTCGAAATCGGTTTTTGGCGTTAAATACCTTCCTCTACCAAGCTTTCGCATCAAAATTTTATTTCGACGCATAAGATCTTTAGCGACGAAATATTTCGACGCTAAATGTGAAAATAGTAAAAATAAAACAAAAACTCGTTATAATTAGTTTTAAAAACTAGTTATAATAAAATTTACATTACAAATTAATTTCAAACTAAATTTCATTACAAAAATAATTAAATTTTTAGAAAACATAATAACATCATTACAAATTTGTTATGAAAAATTATAACAAGGATATCTTTATTGATATAAAAATAAAATTATAAAATTTATCACAATAAAAAATATAAAATAATAAACAAAATGATAAACTCTAATTTTCTATATATTTTCTTCATCTTCACTTCCATATTCTTCATCATCTTCACTTCCACCATTTCTTTATATTCATATTCCCCAACAAAAATAAAAAATAAAACTTTGGATGTTGTACGGGCCAAATTTTGGCTAAGGGCATAACTATCTTTTCACTTCAGGCCCTATGTCGGAAAGAACCCAAAATCCTTCGAACAGTATCTGACCCAAAATTGAAAACCTAAACTCTTCTTATTTCGGGCCCAGGCAGCCCATTGGTTCTCCAAACAGATTCCACACCAAAAAACATCCCATTAATTCCCCAACTACTATATCCCATTTTTCTCGACAAATATACTAACCCCCACATACTAAGATCTTTTAGCATTGAAAGCCATGACATATAAACGTGTTATGAGTCCCACCTTCATATATACAACTCCTATGCCAACTGAAAAGTGACTTCTCTAAACCTATAAATGAATGCAAAACTCATAGTATGGGTCATTCAAGTCTTAACTCTCATACTTGAGCTCTCTAGTTACATCTACCTCTAAACATCATCCCACCACCCTCACTGTAGTCCATGGAGGTCAAAGTAACCTCAAACCTTGCTCTTCCTTATTTACCACTCGTCTTCGCTACTGACTTGAGCGTCAGAGTATCTACGGCACCCACCACACCGGTGTGTAGAAACTCCCCACTCACTCTACTTTTATTTGCAGGATTGCTAGTGTCCCATACTATAAATTCTTGATTGTGGACCTCAGCCGAAAACCAACGTCCATAATTTGGTGCCCACTATGGGGCCTTAGTGATTTATAGCAGGTAAAAATCTCTCAGTCTACGATCCTTTCAACACAGCTACTTATGGCTTCGGGCAGCGAGCAAGCACCAGACCTTGTGGCCAAACAGTTGGCCATTCTCCAAGAACGGTTACGAGCTTTAGAGGAAGAGAACTTAGTCATGCGAAGTTCCAACACAAGCTTCAGAAGAAATTGGAATAAATCTCTTCAACCTCCCAACAGCGTGATACTCCATATCACCCTAGCAATCCCACAATCCCAACCAACCTCTTGGGAGCATTCAACGATGTAGCAAATGATGATCCGCCACCAAACCACCACCTTCAAAGACATCACAGAAGTCAACCTATTTCTCTAGTCGACCAAGCAAAACAAGTCGCTTCCACCATTCACAAAGAAATTCAAGAGTTTAAAGAGGCAATTCTATCCAGCCTACCTGGTGTCAGTCTACCAGTGAGAAAAAAGTCATGCCAGAATAATTTCAGACACCCCATTCTTAGAAACCATCACTTCCATTGAGCTGCCAAGGAAATTCAGTCCTCCAGACATAAAATTATATGATAGATCTACAGACCCAGATGACCACGTTATCCAATACAAATACAAAATGATTTCAACAAGTCTGACTCCACATAAATGGGAAGCTAGAATGAGCAGAGGATTTGGAGAAACACTAGCAGACCCAACCCTCACTCGGTTCATCAATCTCCCATATCGATCCATTGGGTCATACCAAGAACTGGCAAATAAGTTTGTAGAGCATTTTACAAGCTCTTGTAAGCCCGAGAAAGCCACAGACGACCTCAATGCAATCTAGCAATGAAAAGGAGAATCCTTGCGTAGCTATGTGGCCCGTTTTAACAAAGAAAGAATATCCATTTCGGATCTCCATCAACTGATAGCAGTAGAAGCCTTCAGGAATGGTCTGCTCACAGACAATATGTTTTATAAGAAGCTGACCAAATTCGGATGCTACACTGTGGATCAAGCCATGACTAGAGCATAAATCGAGATTAGGTAAGAGGAGGATAAGAGGAACAAAAAGAGAGAAAGCTCCACCAGCCATCACAATGAGAGAATCCCAAATCCTCCCAAGCGACCCAATAATTGATGTGCTAGCAATACATCTCAATAAGGTGTCACTTGATGCAATTAGACCATTAAAAAAAACCAGAGGCCACCCACTGTCGCCTTGGGGACATCATAGCTTCCCAGACAAGTATGCATTGATTACTTAAAAAAAATTATCCTTCACAAAACTCCAACGTAGGGAGAAATCCATTGGCTTCAATCGACTTATATGGACAATCACATAGCCCAATCGACATACTTCTCTCAATCGACATTGGAATACCCTCATAAACCTCCAACATACCCAATCGACTAATAAATATTCTCTAGGATTGTCATCTACTTCAAACTACTTGGAGTGGTTGCCATCAACTCCAAACTACATATAAATATTGTCATATTTTCCATATGAAAATGTGGATGGCCATCAACTCCAGACTACATGGAAGGATTGTCATCTCCTCCATACGATATGGATGAATTGTATTTTTCACCAGACGACATGGAATAATTATCATATCCTCCAGATGATATATAATTTCATCAACTCTAGAATCCATATGAAGACCTTTATAGACCTTTTTAGGTCCATTCGAGCGTAGTCTCATTGACCTTCATCAAGTCCAGCCGACCGTAGCCTCATGGACCTTCATCGGGTCCATTCGACCGTAGCTTCATGGACCTTCATCGGTTCCATTCAATTGTAGCCTCATGGGCCTTCATCAGGTCTATTCGACCGTAGTCTCATGGACATTCATCAGGTCCATTTGACCAAAGTCTCATGGACTTTCATCAGGTAGAGTGGTGTGAGGAGTGAATGCCTTATGTACCTTCATCAGGTCTAGTGGAGTAAGGAGTGAAGAACCTCATGGACCTTCATCAGGTCTTGTAGAGCGAGAAATGAAGACTCTTTTGGACCTTCATCAGGTCTTGTAGAGTGAGGAGTGAAGACTTTATTGAACCTTCATCAGGTCTTATAGAGTGAGGAGGGAAGACCCTCATGGACCTTCATCAGGTCCAGTCGACTATAGTCTCATGGACCTTTATCAGGTCAGGTAGAGTGAAGACTCTCTTGGACCTTCATCAGGTCTTGTTGAGTGAGGAGTGAAGACCCTCATGGACCTCCATCAGGTCTAGTAAAAAATAGTCTCATGGACCTTCATCAGGTGTAGTGGAGTAAGGAATGAAGAACCTCATGGACCTTCAGTAGGTCTTGTAGAGCGAGGAGTGAAGACTCTCTTGGGCCTTCATCAGGTCTTTTAGAGTGAGGAGTGAAGACTCTCTTGAACCTTCATCAGGTCTTATAGAGTGAGGAGTGAAGTCCCTCATGGACCTTCATCAGGTCCAGTCGACTGTAGTCTCATGGACCTTTATCAGGTCAGGTACAGTGAAGACTCTCTTCGACCTTCATCAGGTCTTGTAGAGTGAGGAGTGAAGACCCTCATGGACCTCCATCAGGTCCAGTCAAACATAGTCTCATGGACCTTTATCAGATCTAGTAAAATAAAGACTCTCTTGGACCTTCATCAGGTATTGTAGAGTGAGGAGTGAATACCCTCATGGACCTCCATCAGGTCTAGTCGACCGTAGTCTCATGGACCTTCATCAGGTCTTGTAGAGTAAGGAGTGAAGACCCTCATGGACCTCCATCAGGTCCAGTCGACCGTAGTCTCATGGACCTTTATCAGGTCTAGTAGAGTGAAGAACCTGATGGACCTTCATCAGGTCTAGTGGAGTGAGGAATGAAGACCTTCATGGACTTTTATCAGGTCCAGTCGACTGAAGTTTCATGAACCTTCATCAGGTCAAGTCGACCGTAGTCTCATGTACTTTGATCAGGTCTTGTAGAGTGAAGAGTGAAGACCCTCATGGACCTTCATCAGGTCTTGTAGAGCGAGGAGTGAAGACCCTCATTAACCTTTATCAGGTTTAGTAGAGTAAAGACACTCTTAGACCTTCATCAGGTCTAGTGGAGTGTATTTTCTCATTGACCTTCATCTAGTTCAATCGACAGAAATCTCATGAAGCACAATTAAGACCCAATAAGTAAAAGTCAAACCTAGTCGTCGACTGGGGATAATCTGAAAGGAAAGAGCTATGATAACTTGGGAGAGAATAACATTCCTCAAAGATCCGGAACTCCCATATTCCTCATACGATAGATGAAGATATTTTTTCTTCTCGGACTACATGGAACCATATTCATTAGACTCCAACAATCCCAGACGACAACGAAACATCTTCTGTGTATGACATAATCTCCAAATAGCAAGATTACTGGCTTTCATCCCAATCGACACAAATAATATATGTTGTTACAATGGGACCTTCCCTCGTCTCAGACAACATAAGGTGGTTTCAACCCTCGAGAGCCACTAACTGTCCCAGCTGACATACTCTCATAACGACATGTATAAATGTTCTCTTTCTATTCTTTTCCATGTTTGTGGTTTCAAGCTTGCAGGCAATGTCATACGACATATATGAAGACCTGGACCTTCTTCTGGTCCAGACGACATTGAAGACTCCCTTAGGCCTTACTGGTCCAGTCGGCAGGAGATTATCTTGGCCTTCATCTAGTCCAGTCGACGAGAACATTCCCCATGACTCATGTCGAGTTAAGATCAAGACCTGGATCTTCATCTGGTCCAGACGACATTGAAGTCTCCCATGGGCCTTCTCAGGTCCAGTCGGTTGGAGATTATGCTGGCCTTTGATAATTGCACTGAAGTGTACTTTGAACAACACTTATTCAGATTTATTGCTAAGTATTTAGTCTTATAACTAATATTTTGTTGTATAATTTTTATCATTACATTAATTTTGGAAGTGTTCAATATTTAAGCTAATTTAGAAATTTTCCTTTATTATTGTAGGAATTGAGAGATTACGGACACATCGGAAGCACGCGGGAAACATGAAAAACACAGAAATTATTATCCTGTAAATTGATTGGGCGTCGCGACCCTCATCTCTTTACATTACGACGCCCCACGTTGTTGAAGACACGAATTCCAATGAGCAAGGCGTTGTGCTGCCAATCCTTGTGTCCCGACACGCCATCAGCTACATCATCTTGTATAATGTTTCCCCTTAATGCACCACATATAGACTTTAAGCCTGGTATGATATAGTTTATCTCTACGTTTCATGGTTTGGAGAATGAGAACCTTTATGTACATATTAGGGAGTTTGAAGAGGTTGTAGCAACTTTTCATGACCGAATTGGGACTACAGACACAGTTAGACTTAAGTTCTTCCATTTTGCCCTTAAAGATAAAGCTAAAAGCTGGTTGTATTCTTTGAGACCTCGTTCCATAGGACCATGGGGTGAAATGACACATATATTTTTTACTAAATACTTCCTACACCATAAGACTAATGCCTTGAAAAGACAGATCTCTACTTTCTCCCAGAAAGACAATGAAACCCTTTATCAAACTTGGGAGAGGTTCAAAGAGATGTTAGCTATGTGTCCTCACCATGGGTATGAGAGTTGGCACATAGTGAGTTACTTTTATGACGGCCTAACTCCTAGAGAGCGCCAATTCATTGAGATGATGTGCAATGAAGAATTTCTACAGAAGGACCCTGACGAAGCAATATAGTATTTAAATGACTTAGCTGAAAAAGCTCACACTTGGACTGGACCTAATGTCATAGATAGCACTGATAGGACACGCTCCACTCCTTCTTGCGTAGGCATACACCACTTTAGGGAAGATGATAGTCTTAACAGGTTGATCTATTAACTAGAGAAATAGGAGCTTTAAAAGCCAAATATGGCAAAACTATGCATGAAGTAGCCCAGTTAGAACCCCAAGGGCATGTTTTGTATGTAAAGGGATTGACCATCTAGCCCAAGAGTGTCCTTTATATGGTGAGATGAGGGAAACATATGAGGAACAATGCAATACCGCAGGGATGTACAAGAAATCTTATACATCATATTCAGACACTTATAATCTTAGTTGGAGGAACCACCCAAATTTAAGTTGAAAACATGAGTCTCAGTAGCCCACTCAAACACCACAACCTAGAGGCTACACTGCTCCTCAGTATCCCATACCTACCATTCATAGAAACTCTATAGAAGATACTGTGTAAGCATTTGTAGAGGCCCGGAATAAAACTAATCAAAGGTTTGAGTCATTAATAGCTCAAGTGGTTGAAGAAAATAAGGAGATAAAAAGTCAAATTTCTAAATTAACTAACGTGTTAAGTGTGCAGGAGTCAGGAAAATTCCCATCTCAGGCACAACCAAATCAACGAGGAAAACACATGACACAGGCTGACCATGATGCATCTAATGTAAAAAGTCTTAATGCCATAACCACTTGGAGTGGTAAAGAGATAAATATGCAGGACACTTCCAACACTAAAGATGACACCAAAAGTATTAGTGCAAATATTCTTCACGAAGAACAAGTGGTGCAGAACCCAGTTCCAGTACCTTTCCCTCAAGCTCTTAGGCCTACTGCAAGAGCTACAGACCATAATGGTGAGATCCTAGAATATTTAAAGCAAGTAAAGATTAACCTTCCTCTGTTACATGTGATCAAACATATGCCAACATATGCGAAGGTTTTGAAGGATCTATGCACCATGGAAAGAAAACATCATGTGAAAAAGACTATATTCTTGACAGAGCAAACAAGTGCAGTAATTGAGCAGATGGCTCCACCAAAATACAAAGATCCAGGATGGCCCACTATTACTTGCCACATTGGCACATATGAGTTTGGTCAAGTTTTATTAGATTTAGGTGCTAGTGTTAATCTTATGCCATATTCTATCTATATGCAGCTAGGACTTGGAGAGATTAAACCTACATATGTGGTTTTACAGTTAGCTGATCGCTCTATCAGAACACCGAAGGGACTAGTTGATGATGTTTTACTATAAATCGATAAATTCTACTATCCTGATGATTTTCTGATTTTAAATACGCAGTATGTGGTTAAAACTGAGCCAAAAATCCCACTCATCTTAGGTCGACCTTTTCTTACAACAGCTAATGCCCTTATTAATTGCAGGAAAGGTCTCATGAAGTTGTCATTTGGAAATATAACACTGGAAGTGAATATATTTCATACCTGATAGACACAATCTTATCGGAGATAACCTCTATACAATATGAATCTAACCCTCCCGAACTGGAATTGATCCCAAAGAACCATAAAAATAGGAAAAGAAGAGTCAGTGCTCACTTGAAGATGATCCGTGGAAAGTTACAAAGGAGGTCGAGCTAATTTTTCCATATATGCAGCCTAAAATTACAACCATCAGTAGGTACTGGGGGATCCATGGATAAACTGACACAGCAAGCCAAAAATTCTTTTTCCTGTCTTAATCACTAGTGGATACCGAAGAAGAAAGCACATGGGACTACCTGGTCTGCTATGTGGAAGCCACCATGACCACTTGGGTGGTTACGTCTGGCTGAAGATGTTAAACTTAGCGCTAGCGGGGAGGCAACCCTTGCATCTGCATTTATTTTTTCATTTTTTATTTTATTTATTTTAGTTTTATTTTATTGTGTGCTAATTGCATGTTTATTATTTGCATGGGTATTTATGCAGGTGTTAACGCAACCCACACAGCCCACACAACCAAGTCTTACCAGCAGGAGCCTGATCAACTCCATGCACGGTAGTGTTGTTCCTCACTCCTGTTTCTTTATGTTTATCTTACATTAAGGACAATGCAAGTTTTAAGTTTGGGGGTGTATGCATGTAGTGATAATACATTTTCAAAAAAAATTATTAATTAGTTTTTAGTCCTTAATAGTAAAGCATAAGTCTAATGATGAGTATTGTTTGCTTTAGGATGAAATCTTAGAAACGATAAGTTCCTAATTTACTTTTATCTTATGCCTTGAGTAATTGATATAGGTTAGACTCGTAAGCACTTAACTATAGGTTTTTCGCAGTAAGAACCTAGGTAGTTGGTAAAGTGATTAGTTGAAGGAATTTCATGTCGATGAATGACCGTTTGCTTAGATGTCTATCTCGATTTTCTAGTGTTATGATGTATGGTATGGTTAAAAAAAGAGAAAATTTTGAAAAAAAAAGAAGAAATTAAACCATCTATAATCGATAAATGTGAAGCTACCCATGTGCGAGTGTTATGACCACCATGAGGAGAAATGCTACCTTAAAAGGTATGTGTGTGAAAAAAAGAAAAAAAAAACATACCATACTGAGCAAATAAAGGTAATTACAGAGCACATTTGAGATATCTAAGTTAGTTTGACCCATCAGATCCCATTTTAAACAAAATCATTGAGTTGGCTTACCTAGGAGTCGAGCTGTGAATGAACCTTTACACACACACACTGTGAGTCTGGCTTAGATGATTTATTCAATAACTTGGATTTGAGCTACATTGAGTACTTGGAAGGTTCTCTGATTTCATTGCTAGGCATTCTTTGAGGACAATAATATGTGTAACTATTGAGACTATTTTATATTTTGTTTATGTTTATTTTTTCATGATTGCATATGTTTTGAATGACATTTGTGGGTGTCGTCACTGTAAGCCCTCAGAGACTATAACTCGTCCACTAGGGCCGCCTAGGGGTTTAAATGCTTGTTGCATACGCTAAATGAAATCGTGATCCCTAGGAAAGTGGGTTAGATAGTTTTTACTTATTTTTATTTATTAATTTAGTCTAGATTGTATTTTATTTTTGTGCTTGAATTGCTAGGGACTAGCAATAAGCTGGTTTGAGGTTGTGATAAGTGCACCAAAGTGTACTTTGAACAACACTTATTCGGGTTTATTGTTAAGTATTTAGTCTTATATCTTATATTTTGTTGTATAAATTTATCATTACATTAATTTAGGAAGTGTTCAGTATTTAAGCTAATTTAGTAATTTTCCTTTATTATTGTAGGAATTGGGAGCTTACGGACGCATCAGAAGCACGCGGGAAACGTGAAAAATGCATAAATTATTATCCCAGAAATTGGCTGGGCGTCGCGACGCTCATCTCCTTACGTCGCGATGCCCCACGTTGCTGAAGACACGAATTCCTGAGAGTAAGGCGTCGCGACGCCAATCCTTACGTCGCAACGCGCCATCAGCAAAGTTACATAGTGTTTTCCCGAGAGCACGACGTCGCAACACCACTTTTAGACATCGCGACGCCATGGTGAAATTTCAGAATCGTAATTAGGTCGTATTTTACAAGCACAATGACTCCAGGACTTCCCTATAAATACAGAAGCTCGTCCAAACCCTAAAACAAGAGTAAAAGACACAAAAAAAAGTTCTAAAAATTGGGAAGCTGCAAACTCAAAAGTCATGCACCGAGCTGAACATGTTTCTTCATTCTTTGTAGGCTATGACCGAGCTGAACATGTTTCTTCATTCTTTGCAGGCTATGTTTCTTTCTTTTATGGAGAACTAATCTCTTATGCAAAGATAGAGATGAATTCTTGTATTTAAATTCTTATATTCATGTTTTTGATTCTTGAATGATCTCTAATGTTTAATATAATTGATATTTTGTTGTTATATATTATCTTTTCATTTATAATTAATCCAGAGACTGTGTTTTACTAATTTTCATATAGGAGTCTTACTTTTCTATATGTGATTGGGGAACCCAGTTGTAACTGGTATTGTTATTTTATGAGTTAATCTTCTGCTGCAGTATTGCCTTCAGGTATATTGTCGACGTTAGATAGGTCATGATGATAACATAGTGTGCTGTTAATATAGAGAAAGTAATTCATCAATTACCATATAATTACTATGTTTTAAAATGAAATATTTTCCAATTGTTGGTTTGGGAAGTGAAACCCTCAACTGAGTAAAAAAAAAAGAATCAACTACTGAATATAGGGACGCAATACAAGAAAGATTCCTGATACTTTTCTGTATTTCTTTTATTGATAATCCTCAAGCACTTTTCATAATTGTTACTTTAATTTTGCAATTAAATCTTGTTATTTAATTTAGTTATTGTTAACGTTCGTATTAAGTGATTCAGTTCCTTCATAACCATCTCTTTGAGGAATCGACACCCCAACTATACTGTGATAACCGCAAGTACTTTTTGGACGTAAGCAGCCTTCATCTGGTCCAGTCGACGGGAACATTCCCCATGGCTCATGTCGAGTCAAGGTCAAGACCTGGACCTTCATCTGGTCCAGACGACATTGAAGACTCCCCTGGTCATTCTCAGGTCCGGTCGGCTGGAGATTATCATGGCCTTCATCTGGTCCAGTTGATGGGAACATTCTTCATGGCTCATGTCGAGTCAAGATCAAGACCTGGATCTTCATCTGGTCCAGACGACATTGAAGACTCCTCTGGGTCTTCTCAGGTCTAGTCGACTAGAGATTATCCTGGCCTTCATCTGGTCCAGTCGATCGGAACACTCCCCATGGCTCATGTCGAGTCGAGATTAAGATCTAGACCTTCATCTGGTCCAGGCGACATTGAAGACTCCCCTGGTCTATCTCAGGTCCGATCGGCTGGAGATTATCCTGGCCTTCATCTGGTCCAGTCGACGAGAACATTCCCCATGGCTATTGTCGAGTCAAGATAAAGACCTGGATCTTCATCTGGTTCAGACGACACCAAAGACTCCTTGCAAGTGCGTTCACATGTTTATTTCTTGCAGGTTCATCTAAACCTTTATCTATAGACTGTCTTGGACTTTCATTTGGTCCAGTCTATAGACACATTCCCCATGGCTCATGTCGAGTCAAGATCAAGACCTCAACCTTCATCTGATCTATAAGACATAGAAGACTCCCTCGGACCCTCAGTAGGTCTGGTTGATTGGAGATTATATTGGCCTTCATCTGGTCCAGTCAACATGGTCATTCTCCATAAACTCATAACGATCTCTCATATCAACATCCAGATCTGTTTACTGAGGTTCATTCATGATATTTATTTAGTTCCATACAACATTATATTACATTTGACAGGTCCAAGCGAAATCAACGTCCAAGATTGGTTGACTGAGGATCATCCCTGATATTTATTTAGATCCATCAACACGGTATGATATTTGACAAGTCCAAGCGACATCAACGTCCATGTACATTTGCGTGCTTTATACATGCTCCAGACGACATACCCGTCGAAATACTCTCCAAGCCAATGACTCATTGACTTAGAGAGCAAGGGACAAACTGTACGTGCCAAATTTAGGCTAAGGGCATAATTGTCTTTTCACTTCAGGCAAAGAAACCAAAATCCTTCAAACAATATCCGAACCAAAATTGAAAACCTAAACTCTTTTTATTTCTAGCCTAGGCAGCCCATTGGTTCTCCAAACAAATCTCTCACCGAAAAATAACCCATTATTTACCGCTTATCTTCACTACTGACTTGAGCGTCGGAGTGCCTACGGCACCCACCATACCAGTGGGTAGAAACTCTCCACTCATTCTACCTTTATTTTTGTAGGATTGCTAGTACCTCATACTGTAAATTCTCGATTGTGGACCTCAGGCGAAAACCAACGTCTACAAATGTTAACATAAATTACAAAAAATGAAACAAAACCCTCAAGGAAAAAAAATTTAGAGAGGAAATAAGAGTATGAGAGAAAGAAAGTGAGAATATGAAAAATAAAAGAGCAAATGAATTTATAGGAAAAAAATAACCTTTAGCGACGAAATCCTATTTCGTCGCTAAAGGTCTTCAAATAGCGGGAATTATTTTCGTCAAAATTTTGATCTTTAGCATCGATTTTTTTTGACTTTTAGTGTCGAAAATTCATCGCTAAATGTCAAAAAATTTAAATCTTATTTTAGTAGGCGATAAATTCAAATTTTAGGAGATGGGAAATTGAAAATTTTAAATTTATCCTTTAGCGTCGAAATTAAAATTCGACACTAAAGTTCTATGATTTAGCGTCGAATTAAATTGTTCAATGCTAAATGATATTAATTTTTTATTTTTCTAATTTTTTAAAAAAACTTCCGTCTTCTGAAATTATATTTAAATTTTTGACATTTAGTGTCGAATTTAAATTAGTATTCGACGCTAATAGGTTGTTACCCTTTAGCGTCGAAATTTAAATTCGACGCTAAATGATCGACTCTTTAGCGTAGAAAGAGTTGTTCGATGCGTAAGATTTACCTTTTAGCGTCGAAATTAAAATTTGACGCTTAATGGTTTATTACGCGAAAGGTTTGGACGCTAAATGTCACTTTTCTTATAGCGTTTTAAGTTTTAAATTTTTAACTTATTCATATATATATATAATTATTTTATTTTATTTTATTTAACGTTTCTTTGGTGTATCGTGTCCTAGTATTTTAGAAAATGATGTTTCCCATTTTCGTTTTATACCGTATCGCGTTTTCCATTTTCGTTTCCGTGCAATCTAGATCATGAGTATTATTATTTTCCTTTTGAGTTTGTGATAATGATGATATCTCTATTTATTTATTTCGTTTATACTGAGAATCGTTTTTTTAATATGTGTGTGAAAAAAAAATGGTCATGTAGACAAAATATAAATATTAGGCATGAAGACAAGATCCAAAAAATATGGGGCAACAGTTGCAGTCGCTCGGTATGTAATTCAACCAGGCGATCTTTTGACAGATCCGATAATTATTTTTTTCTATGTTTCATTTTCAAGATCGGAAACTGTCATTTTTGTCATATTTTAATCATTTTTCCATTCTCTTAACCAAAGTTATCATTTCTCATTATGATAAATCATCAAAACGACTATTTGAAGATAACCCATAAAAGGAGATGGTAGAGGAAAAAATGAGTTTGTATAGTGAATTATTAGATTAAAATGGAATAAGAAGTTTTAGGGGTATTTCAATCTGAAAATAGTGCACTTGGTTAATAAAGTAAGAAATTTAGATGTGAGTCATTTTTGTAATTGAGAAAACTTAATGAGCCATTTTTATAAATTTTCCAAAATGTAAATCATTGGAAGTAATATTTCAAAGTTGTTGGTTGCATAGGGGTGATGAGGAGAACAAGAAAGAGTTTGGTGGGTTCATTATTTCTTGGAAGGGGAGGTAAAGATAAAGACTAAGAAGAGATCAATTAGCTACTACATTTGGGGTGACAATGGCAATTGCGTCTTCCACTAGCATGCTGTTTACATATAAATAGAAGATAATCTCTTTACCCATCACTCAATTTTCTTGCGTGCAATTTAATTCCTCTACCCATCCCCCGTTCCCATTCCCCGTTCCATCATGATCATGTGTTATTTTATGATAATTGCATCATTTTGTCCTTCAACTCTCTTAATTTTTATTTTTGATATTTGTAGTTTCCTTGAATATCAAAAGTTACTAGAGATGGGGAATTTCGTATATTTGGATCCCATTAACTCATAATATTGTCAACGAGATTATGGTTCCGATAGAATGGAGGGAATGTTTAAGCTTAGTGAAGGAATTAATGATTCATTTTTATTTTTATTTTTTAAAATTCCAGCTATTATCATCACAGTTTTGTTCTCGGTGTGGATTATAGTTGAGGGGTTCGATACTTATTTTTTATGGTGGTTTTTCAGCCCCGGGGAGGTTCAAGTACTGAGGAGGGGTAGAATGGAGATTACGGTCAAAAAGTGGATTGCAAAAGCCCAAGGACTCGGAGTGAGATGGGTCAGGCAGAGAGACCCGACCGCATAGCAGAGGAGTTCTCCCGAGAGCAGGGCCCGATGAGGAGGAAGCAGGTAATGATACTGACCTGGCCTAGTGAAAGAGTTGAGTAGAGCTTTGAGAAGTATCATCCACCTCAGGAACCCGACCCGACGGTGTGAATGCAGGCCGATCTCTTCTGAGGTCATATGATGATGTCCTAAATGAGGAGATAAGCTTCTAGAAGGCTAATAATGATAGAAGTTGATCGACGACTCTCATTGGAGGAAGACTCTGCTAGCTATTCATAGCACGAAACAGTATCAGAGCAGTTGAATCATAGGTTGTCGCATCAACAAAGTGTGTAGCAGTTGTTAAAAGGTTGTAATGATGAGTTTCTACTGACATTGGTGGTTGATCCCAGTGGTAGTACAATTGTTTGTTGAGTGGTTGAGGAAAGTAGCATGAGGGCAATGATGGCCTGGTGACGATGGCTGACATCATAGGTTAGTAGAATAGTGGATTTGGAAACCTATATAAATGGGTTGAAGTCTCAGATTCAATGATTGATAAATTTTGTGTCTCACAACTTTTAGAGAAACTGAGAGTTGAAGAGTTAGTGATAGAAAGAGAGAAAACATGTCAACACCCGACCACTTGAGAGAGATTTATACCGGGTTTTTTTGTAAGACTCGATGTGCTTAATTTTGTATTCTTATATCCTCCCACTTGTAGCTTGAGTCGGTCTTGACCCCGAACAGAAATAAAATACATCCTCTTTCTTTCGTGGAGGTAGGTTGGAGTCATTCTCCGCTGAACCACGTAAATCTTTGCCTCTGTGTTTTTCTTATCTGCCTACTAAGGTTGCTTTTGTTTTTCTTCACTGCTAAGGGAAATTTATTCGATGGGTTAATTTCTCATAATTTATAAACACAGTCCAAACAATTTTCAGTGAAATTTTACATAAAACTTTTGTCAAAGTGATTTAGAATGTGGGTTTGCATAGAGATGCATCATGCACCAAGTAATTCTTCTAATGGCAATGTTTCTACAATGAGTATTGTGGCTGGTTGTGATTATTTGCTGGTGAAAATTTGAGAAGACACTGTGCTTTTTTCGTCCTTTTTGGCTTTATAGGTGACATTGTTGCTTTAATTTCACTGTAATGAGATGTGATGATTAAAAAAATATAAAAGTAAGCTCTTATGAAAGGGCGTTCGCGCATGCGAAGGGAAAATATTGGTTGATCATCTAAATAAAATATGCTTTAAAGTTTAAACACAAGTTTTACAAAAGGGTTGCTTACTTGCTTTGATATTGACATTATAGGCTCATAATTAACACAATATAAATGGGATTAGTGTTGGTCATTTAATCAAATGCAGAAAGTCCAAAATTGGATGCTCCACTAGTCATGCAAAGTCAATGATTCAAGCTAAAATTATGCATGAAAAATGATAAATCTGTGTATTTCATTCCACTTTTCAGAAATTTTTACCTAATTACAAGAAGAATTTTAGTTGGCTAATGTTTAATTAGATTTGTTTATATTTTGATTGGGATAACAAACATAATGTCATCCAAAGCTAAAACTTCATGAAAGAGTTGTACAAATATTTTTTTGACAATGATTAAGATACAAATAAATTATATAGATCTAACCACATATACATTAAAGAACGTTGCTTCAATAGCATATGTGGCTGGATCTGTGTAATCCATATGTATCTGTATCATTTTCTGGACAGATCCAGCCACATATGTTATTAAAACAACGTAACTTTAATTAAAGCAATGTTGCTTTAATGCATTTGTGGTTGGATTTGGATAATTAAATTTAAACAAATATGAACACAATATTAAACAGATCTAGAGATTAACAAATTGGTCAATTTTATATTTGACACGATTAAGACTTGGACATTGCTTTCTGCAAAAAAGAAGCTAGCCGCCACCCTTGATTTTCTCTTATTATTCTAATATTATTGTTAGATAATGAAAGAAAGTCTCGAATTCACTCTATATAATATTTACAATGGTAGGGACCTTTATATAGGCTACATAGAAAACCAAAATAGGAAAGAACTAATACTAATAATGGAAACATAATAAAATCAAAAAACCTAAGGATTTTAGGAATCATATCTTGAAGATTGATTCCATAATAAAGAGATAATAATTCCTTAATAATATTTCCATAATAATATTTTTTTAACAATAATATTTCCTTAACACCCCGCCTCAAACTCGAGCTGGTAACGAAGGAGCAAGCTTGAGGTTACATCTTGAAATCGGAGAACGGAGTTTCGAAACTGGAAATCTTGAAACTTGGAGGCTGAAAAACTTGAGATAATTGATGAGCTTTAACCTACGAAGCATGAAGGGGGGAGCCGAAGCCTAAGAGGGAGTTTTAACCTACGAATCCCGAAGGGGGAGCCGAAGCCCAAGAGGGTGCTTTAACCTACGAAGCTCGAAGAGGGAGTCGAAGCCCAAGAGAGTGCCGAAGCCTGAGAGATCCGAAGCCGAATAGTGCCGAAACCAGAGAGGGAGCGAAATCCCGACAGAGAGCCGAAGCCTGACAAACAGCCAAAGCCCGAGAGGGAGTGAAATCCCGATAGAGAGCCGAAGCTCGAGACAGAGGCAAATCCCAAGAGAGCCATAAAAAAACGTTTGGGGTGAGGTGATCCAAAAGAGATGGTGCAAGTTTCTCAAAAATACCATGACCAATAAATTATTTTGTCCAGCAGAACATCTGTGCTGCTAACGCAACCTTCCAAGTAAGAGAGAAGCCAAGCCTATTAGCCAACAAACCGAAGTTAACCCAACAAACAAAACAAAGCAAAGTAGCCAAGGAACCAACTTTCTTATTTAAACAAACATAAAAAAAAAAGATCAAAGTCAACTAGAATCAAATCTTCATAATCAGGCTATGATTGAACAAATTGATGATGTTATTTGGGGAGACAATGTGGCGTGTTGGGTGACTGTGACAGGAGGCTGCTATGAAAGTAATGTAGCAAAGGTGGCGCAGTGAAGGGGATGTGAATGGTGGTAGCAGGCAAGTGGGGCGCGTGAGAGTCACGTAATTATAGTAGCCGTGAACCCCCACGCACCGACGAGAATGAAATTAGAAAAGTCAAAACCTAGTGTCTCATACCATGTTAGATAATGAAAGAAAGTCTCGAATTCACTCTATATAATATTTACAATGGTAGGGACCTTTATATTGGCTACATAGAAAACCAAAATAGGAAAGAACTAATACTAATAATGGAAACATAATAAAATCAAAAAACCTAAGGATTTTAGGAATCATATCTTGAAGATTGATTCCATAATAAAGAGATAATAATTCCTTAATAATATTTCCATAATAATATTTTTTTTAACAATAATATTTCCTTAACACCCCGCCTCAAACTCGAGCTGGTAACGAAAGAGCAAGCTTGAGGTTGCATCTTGAAATCGGAGAACGGAGTTCTGAAACTGGAAATCTTGAAACTTGGAGGCTGAAAACCTTGAGATAATTGATGAGCTTTAACCTACAAAGCATGAAGGGGGGAGCCGAAGCCTAAGAGGGAGTTTTAACCTACGAATCTCGAAGGGGGAGCCGAAGCCCAAAAGGGTGCTTCAACCTACGAAGCTCGAAGAGGGAGTCGAAGCCCAAGAGAGTGCCGAAGCCTGAGAGATCCGAAGCCGAATAGTGCCGAAACCAGAGAGGGAGCGAAATCCCGACAGAGAGTCGAAGCCTGACAAACAGCCAAAGCCCGAGAGGGAGTGAAATCCCGATAGAGAGCCGAAGCTCGAGACAGAGGCAAATCCCAAGAGAGCCATAAAAAAACGTTTGGGGTGAGGTGATCCAAAAGAGATGGTGCATGTTTCTCAAAAATACCATGACCAATAAATTATTTTGTCCAGCAGAACATCTGTGCTGCTAACGCAACCTTCCAAGTAAGAGAGAAGCCAAGCCTATTAGCCAACAACCGAAGTTAACCCAACAAACAAAACAAAGCAAAGTAGCCAAGGAACCAACTTTCTTATTTAAACAAACATAAAAAAAAAAGATCAAAGTCAACTAGAATCAAATCTTCATAATCAGGCTATGATTGAACAAATTGATGATGTTATATGGGGAGACAATGTGGCGTGTTGGGTGACTGTGACATGGAGGCTGCTATGAAAGTAATGTAGCAAAGGTGGCGCAGTGAAGGGGATGTGAATGGTGGTAG
This sequence comes from Zanthoxylum bungeanum, assembly GCA_019454045.1. Lineage (NCBI taxonomy): Eukaryota > Viridiplantae > Streptophyta > Magnoliopsida > Sapindales > Rutaceae > Zanthoxylum > Zanthoxylum bungeanum. Next base: position 188,545 of record SKCR01029059.1, on the reverse strand, counting down.
CAGGCAAGTGGGGCGCGTGAGAGTCACGTAATTATAGTAGCCGTGAACCCCCACGCACCGACGAGAATGAAATTAGAAAAGTCAAAACCTAGTGTCTCATACCATGTTAGATAATGAAAGAAAGTCTCGAATTCACTCTATATAATATTTATAATGATATGGACCTTTATATAGGCTACATAGAAAACCAAAATATGAAAGAACTGATACTAATAATGGAAACATAATAAAATCATAAAACCTAAGGATTCTAAGAATCATATCTTAGAGATTGATTCCATAATAAATAGATAATATTTCCTTAATAATATTTCCATAATAATATTTCTTTAACAATAATATTTCCTTAACAACTCTAAATGAAACTCTACTAGTTAGGGTGAGCATTTCAGATTCATTTCGTTTTTTTTTTCTTAAATAATAATTTAGTTTTCTTAAACCAAAAATGGATTTTACTGACACTTCGTTAATGACACTTTTAAAAAAAAAATAGTAAAGTGAGACAAAAGTATAATTTTCTTTTTTTTTTAAAAAAAAAAACAATTTATCAAAAATCACTAACACTATGGTATCAATATATTTAACATAAAAAAATTACTGACAGTAAGATATCATTAAAAACTAAAAAAAATAGAAGTGCTTCCATTTGGACTCGAACTCAAGGTATCTGAGACTCACGTATTTACACTTCAACCACTTACCACTAGGCCACAAATTTTGAGTGTAATTACTAAAATAACCACGATACTAATATTTAATTATAAAAATACATCTACCATAATTTAACCTAAAATTTCACTTTCTCTCAGAACTTCCCTCTCTCAACTTTTTCCCTTTAACCTAAAATTTTGATTTTCTCCCTCTTTCGCTCTTTCGATTCTCTCTATCTCTCTGTTTATTGAGGTCAATCGCTGGCTCTTTTTATGTATCTCAGTCTCAATTAGATCGTTTCATTTGTTTGAAATTATTTTTTTTAAACTAGGGTTAACATTAATAGTCGTTCATGATTTAGGGTTCGTGAATAGATGAAAAAAGAAGGGTGTGAAAATATGATTTTAGTCTAAGGTTCTGACCCTATGCGGAATAATGCATAATAATTTAAGACAAGTCCTAATTATTGTTACTATGGATTACCAACAAACACTCTTATGTTTAACTATTATAAATCAAATAAAATAAACGAAAGTAGAAAAAAAAAAATACCAGCAATTTTGTTAACAAAGTGAAAAAAAAACCACTATGGGTATCTAGGCTACCAGCCAAAATCCACTACAATGAGAAAACTTACAGTGATGTTATAAGGCACATGTCAGTAACTCCACCGACTCTAATACCTCTAGACTGCAATAACCTGAAGAATTCATCAGGCCCGCATCAAGTAGCATTCTTCAGAACTTCTGAAGTCTTTAGGCAGATCAACCCTACGAACATAATTTACTGACACTAAATGGTAACATAAAATTTTGATACTTAAAATTATATCAATATTATAGTGATGCTTTAGTATCAATATTATAGTGAAGTTTTAGTATCAATATTTTAATGTTATTTTAGTTAGGACCATTTGTTTTTTTTTTTTTTTTTAAATTTCTTCAATTTGGTTCAATTTAATCCGGTTTAGGTAGGTTCGATTTTCCCACCCCTACTGCGTGCTAGCAATACAAATCTTAAACTTCCCTAGCCGAGTCCAATGGCCAGCAATATAAATTTTAAAGAAGTTGTTGGGGAACTTGCAGAGGGGAATCTAATTTTTAAGGCGTATAAGACACTTTCTTAAAGCAATATTTGCCTCCACTATGTGTTGTAATGGTTGCACGATAAATACACTCTAGTATACAACAAAATTTAGAGATACAATACAACACTTGTTGGATCTCTACTAGAATTTTTTTTTTAAATGAAAAATGTTATTTTAATGAATCATTTTTGGTGTTCTATTTATAGAAATCAAAATTTACCTCCAAAATGTATACTTTTTAGTCATACTTCTCTGAACTAGCGTCTCATTGTGGAGCCTATGCCAAGCCATAGTCACGACAATATGCACATGCTTCATATTGTCATGACAATGACTACTCATTAGCACGACAATATAAGTGTGAAAGCTCTTTTATATCAGCGTCTCATTGTCACACCAATGAGTAACCATTGTCAAGACAATATGAGTCAGAATGCAACTTTATGTCTCTGTCTCTCATTGTCGTGCCAATGATTACCTATTGTCGCGATAATATAAGGCATGATGTCTTTTTCGTTCCAGAACACACGAAATAAGTTATTTTGGTTAGCTTTGCCTTTGAATTTCATTTTTTTATTTCATGGATGTTGCCCCCGAGCTCCCATGGGGGACGCTTGACCGGTGTGTAATCACACGCGTATAACGCAAGCGCACATATCGTTCAAGTAGTATAAAAAGTATCGATCCCACGAGGACTTAATACCCAATCTATTAATTTTATGAGGTCAAATGATTACTAGTATCTAACAGGTTGATTGATTGATTTGAAATGGTGAAGCTTTTGAATTAAAAAACAAGTAAATAAAATTGCACCAAAGTAGGTTTAAGAAAATTCAATATTAGGAAACTATCTAGGGTTGTGAATCTTTCTAATATCTTTTAAAAGATGAAGTAGTTATTTCATGTTTGTGTAATATATCGGTTTACTAACCTGAAACACTAAATTATGCGAAAGCCTCTGTCGATGGTCAGACGTAAATAGCCAATATAACCCAATTGAACCATATGTCTATGTCAACCAAATTACTTGGATTCATTAAGTTTAAGTTCCAATTATGGCTACCCCCGCCCGACAGGTATATGTCTATCCTGTAAGGAAATCTATTAAAGGGTTATCTATCCTCAAGGAAGATCGTGGGCTATTAAGTCTAAGGCTGAAACCTAAAATTCCTTTGTCAAGTTTATTTTAGATTTACCAGATCAATCTTATTAGTGGCCAATTAACAAGACGCATTAAGCTTAAGACGTAATAAGTAAACCTTTAAATTACCCAAACTATAAAATAACCCCTTATAAACCGGTGATATTAGAATTCATCACAACCCCAGATAACTAACTTAGTTACGACACATAACTAGGGCTAGTAAAATAAATGACATAAAGTAAAAATGCTTAAAAGTAATTGCGGTAAAGTAAAAGCTGAAAAGTAAATTAAAATAAAATAAAATGCTAAGGTAAAAGGATCAACTTTTACTATTTACTATTTAGATATCTCCCTTAATATAATATATTAACTTGTGATTATTTTACCAACCAGCCATATAGGCGGTAACTTGATTAAGTCAAATTAAGTCCAACCAGCCATAAAGGCGGAACCAAAATAAACCTGCCATAACCAACCGACCAATCTGGCGGTATCCTTGCTTAGTCAGGTTTAAACCAGTTTAAAATAAATTACCAACCGACCAATATAACGGTATCCTTTTTAAGTCAAATTTTAAATAGTGAATATAATATAATTAAGGGAGATTAATCTAAATAGCAATAGTAAAAGAATTATCTTTTACCCTAGCATGGGGAAGTTACCTCCTCATGATTGAATAGTAAAAACTGTAAAAGTAAATAAAGTAAATTACTATTACTATTACAGAACGTAATTAAAATTTAATTACAAAACTAAAATTAAAAGAAACTAGATAGAAAACTCCCTATTTACATCAGGGAATTCAGAGAGGAAGGTACATCTGAAACTGAAATTTCAAGCTCTATTTATAGGCCTCGGTAAGCCTCGCGCGTCGCGACGCTCATGTTTCTTCTTGCGTCACGATGCGTTGACGTGTCAGCTTCTGATTCGTCCATTTCAGATTCTTATCTGTCACGTGGCAATTCGGATAAATGAGTCAATAATTAAGCTGACGTGGAGATGACGTGTCGACACGTGGTGAAAGTGACTATCGGCACCATAGAATTGCGACACGTGGCACGCTGTGATTGGTTGATGATGACGTGGCTGACACGTGGCAGGTTGACTCGGTCTTCTGTTGACGTGGATGATGATGTGGCTGACACGTGGGATGACACGTGTCGACATGTGGCGATGGCGATTGTCGGCACCATAGGATGATGACACGTGTCACGTCACACGTTAGCAGATCGGTTGTGATGTTGACACATGGCACTGCACATGTTAGCAAAGTCAAACTTCTCAGATTCTGACATGTGTCCCCGGCGCACGTTAGCATGGTGCGGCACACGTTAGGCGTCGTGTTGCGCTAAATGACAAAATTGCCCTTTTGTGTTATTTTTCACTATTTTGGCCCCAAATCACCTCCAAAGAGTCCTGAAACTTTATTTATCTACAAAATAACACAAAACACATCAAAATTTTCACAAAACTCAAGAAACTATACAAAATATTAGGTTAAATGAGTGGGAAATAGTGATACATTTACCACTCATCACACCCCCAAACCTAACATTTTGCTAGTCCTCGAGCAAAACATAGAATAAAATAACATAAAAATAAAATTAAGCTAAGCCACTTTCGTAGGGATCACGGTTGCATTTAGCATATGCAACCAATGTACCCAAGATAATACTGTAAAAATTTCCTCCAATGTACCCAAGCCACCTGGAAAAGCAATAAAAGCATCAGCATGGTTAATCATTTCTATCAGTCGTTCAGACATACCTGGCACAATTAGATCTTCTCCATTTGATGGTCCAATAAGATTTGCCTCCGCCAAGGATTTTGGGATGATTAACAAAACGTGACTGCCTCCTTCTTGTACGGCCTTTGAAACTATCCCCATTAGTCCAAGATTGCCTCCGCCATATACTAATTGCATATTCCTTGCAGCTAAGACTCGACCCAATTCATGTGTTGCTTCTATGTATTGTGGCTTAACACCAACACTAGTACCGCAAAACACACATATATTTTCAACTCGTCTTCTTGAAGTGGCTTCCATGTTTTACTCTGGATGTCTTCAAAAGTACAATGATGAGTTGAATTTATAACACCTGAAAAGGGTAAGTAAAATAATAGCACTAGTACCTGCCAAATGACAATTATTAGTTAACAGTAAAATAAATCGTGATAGTAAAAAAGGTCTGGATTCGGTCGGAGAAAATAAAAAAAAACAACAAAACAAATTATAATTATTAGGAAAAGACAAAGAGATATAATATGTACAAGAAATGTAGCGGCTTGATTGACGTCTATGCGTCAGGGACAAGCTTCCCATCCAATTTTCTTATAAATTGGCAAACAGGGTCTTTTTGAGTCATATTCCCAAGACTTAATTGTTGTCTTTCTTTTTGAAATTGTGTATATAATTTGCGAATGGCTATATGAACATATCCACTGGGATGCGTCTCAAGAGTCGAAGATATATTATCTACAGACTCCTTACTCAAGCCATCCCTAATAAATTTAATTTTGTCTTCGCGATTATCAGACACCATTCCTAAAGAACGAAAACGAGTATTTCAATTCCAGCGTGCACATTTATAACAAACACTCATTTGCTTAGCTCTACGTTTCTTTGCATAGGTGTTTCTTCCAAAACCAGGCAGATGTGAAATAAAAGAGTCAGAAGACTCACCTGCCAATCGAACCCGTGCTTCAATTACCCAACGAATGTCATTAGGAACACCATAGATCATTAGTAGTCTCATCTGTTCCAAGCGAGCTTTGTAGACTTTCATCAGAGAGTTTTGAGGGAGAGAAGGAAATTGCTTGTGAAGATTTGCGAGAACTTCTTCCATCCTGGAATGTCTTAATCTGCAAAAACTAAACACACAAAATTAAATCACACCAAATCACAATATATACACAAATTGCATGGGTTTCCTCCCTGCGAGCGCTAAGTTTAACGTCGTTAGCTAGACGTGACTTCTTGAATGTTAGGCTGGATCTGAAAGTGTGACACTTTCTTTTTGTCGCTCAAATGATTCTCCCCAGTAGTGCTTGACACGCTGACTGTTAACCTTGAATGTTTCGTTGGTGTTGGGATCCAGTAACTCAACAGCTCCATATGGTAAAACCTGAGTGATCACAAATGGACCTGACCACCTTGATTTCAACTTTCCAGGGAAAAGTTTCAACCGTGAATTGTACAACAACACTTGCAGCCTTGGTTCCAACTGTCTGTGCACTATTTTTCGATCATGCCATTTCTTGGTATTTTCTTTGTACAATTTGGCATTCTCATAAGCCTGTAAGCGAAATTCCTAAAATTCGTTGAGTTGGTGAAGTCGTTTCTCTCCTGCAGCTTGTGAATCAAGATTCAACTTCTTCAGTGCCCAGTACACCTTGTGTTCAAGCTCAACTGGCAGATGACATGCTTTCCCAAACACCAATCGATATGGGGACATACCAATGGGTGTCTTGTAAGCTGTTCGGTTGGCCCATAATACATCATCCAGTTTTGTTGACCAGTCATTCCTTGTTGATCCAACGGTTCTCTCCAAGATTCTTTTGATTTCTCTGTTTGAAACTTCAACATGTCCATTTGACTGTGGATGATAAGCAGTTGCAACCTTGTGAGTAACTCCATATTGGATAGGAGTGCATCAAAGTATCTGTTGCAGAAATGTGAGCCATCATCACTGATAATTGCCCGAGGTGTTCCGAATCGAGTGAAAATGTTCTTTTTCAGGAATTTGATCACCACTTTTGAATCATTGGATGGTAGTGCAATTGCTTCAACCCATTTGGAGATGTAGTCTACAGCAACCAGGATGTACAGGTTTCCGAATGATGGAACAAATGGTCCTATGAAATCTATACCCCACACATCGAATATCTCCACTTCCAGAATGTTTTGCAACAGTCATTCATTTCTCCTCGAAATATTCCTCATTCTCTAGCACATGTCACATTGAAGAGCAAAAAGATAAGCATCTTTAAAAAGAGTGGGCCAGAACAAACCTGATTGTAGGACTTTGGCTTCAGTTTTATTTCCGCTGAAGTGTCCGCCGTATGGTGACGAATGACAGTGTTGTAGAACACTGTTGACCTCTCTTGTGGAACACACCGTCTCAATAATTGATCAACACATCATTTGAACAGGTACGGCTCATCCCAGACATAGTGCTTGACTTCTTTGAAGAATTTCTTCCGTTGCTGAGTTGTCCATTTCAACTGCCATTTTCCTGACACAATGTAGTTGACATAGTCAGCATACTAAGGGGCATCTTGCTGTTTCATGGCGAACAGCTGTTCATCTGGAAAAGTTTCTTTGATTGACAGTTCTTTGCCAGCTGTTTCTCCATTCTCGAGCCTCGATAAGTGATCTGCCACCTGATTTTCTGTCCATTTCCTGTCTCGAATATCCACGTCAAATTCTTGTAGAAGAAGTATCCAACGGATCAATCTGGGTTTGGCATCTTTCTTCGTGATCAGATATTTGATTGATGAATGATCTGTGTAGACCACCACTTTGGGACCCAGCAGATAGGAGCGGAATTTTTCAAAAGTGTACACAACTGCGAGCAACTCCTTTTCAGTGGTTGTGTAGTCAAGTTGAGCTTCATTCAAAGTTCTGCTGGAGTAGTAGATGGTGTGGAAAATCTTTGTTTTGTGTTGTCCCAAAACTGCACCTACAGTAAAATCACTAGCATCACACATCACTTCAAATGGAATGGTCCAGTCTGGTGCTACAATGATGTGGGTAGAAATCAGCTTTTGTTTTAAGATCTCAAAAGCTTCATGGGATTCTTTGGTGAAGTTGAAAGGCACATCCTTCTCCAGAAGATTGCACAGAGGTTTAGAAATCTTGGAAAAGTCTTTGATAAATCTCCTGTAAAAATCTGCATGTCCGAGAAAGTTCTGAATCCCTTTTACTGATATCGGTGGAGGTAGTTTTTAAATTGTTTCAATCTTTGCTTTGTCTACCTCGATTCCCTTTTGTGAGATCTGGTGTCCAAGAACAATGCCTTTCTGCACCATGAAGTGGCATTTCTCCCAATTGAGTACCATGTTGGTATCTTCACATCTTTGTAACACATGTTCCAAATTTTGCAAGCAGTGATCAAAAGAATCTCCAAACACAGAGAAGTCATCCATGAAAACCTCCATACTCTGCTCCAGCATGTCTGAGAATATGGCCATCATGCAACGCTGAAAAGTGGCAGGGGCATTACATAATCCAAATGGCATCCTGTGGAAAGCAAAAGTACCAAACGGACATGTAAAAGTGGTTTTCTCCTGATCTTCTGGGGTGATAGCAATCTGATTGTACCCTGAATATCCGTCCAGAAAGCAATAGAACTCATGTCCCGCCAGTCCGTCCAGCATCTGATCAATGAATGTCAGCGGAAAATGGTACTTTCGTGTTGCTTTGTTCAACTTTCGGTAGTCCATGCGTATTCTCCAACCAGTCACAGTTCTGGTTGGAATTAGCTCGTTCTTTTCATTGGTAACTACAATGATTCCTCCTTTCTTTGGCACACACTGCATATGACTCACCCAAGTGCTGTCTGAGATGGGGTAAATGATGACAGCATCCAACCATTTGATTATTTCTTTCTTCACGACCTCGTTCATGATTGGATTGAGTCTCCGTTGATGCTCCACTGTAGGTTTGTACTCATCATTCATCAAAATCTTGTGCATGCAAAATGATGGACTAATGCCTCGAATGTCTGCTATAGTCCAGCCAATTGCTCTCTTGTGTTCTTGTAATACTCTTAACAAGTTTTCTTTCTGCTCCAATGTTAGTGAAGAAGAAATAATAACAGGTAATTCAGAAGAGTTTCCAAGAAATGCATACCTGAGATGGCTCAGAAGTAACTTCAGCTCCAGATGTGGTGGTTCCTCAATCGAAGGCTTGATTCGATCTTTCTTTGGCAGTTCCAGGCTTTCCACTGGTGGTGTCGATTTGAATCGGAATGATTTGTCAAGGTAGTTGATTGTCAGACATGTTGGTGATGCAAGCTTCAAGTTTATCCGTGGGAGTTGTATCAGTATCCTGAACGATACTATCAACAACATCAATTCTGAAACATTTTTCTTCATTTTCATCACTCGGGAATTTCATGGCTTTGAAAACATTAAAAGTAACTTATTGGTCCTGAACTTTCATAGTTAGTTCTCTTTTTTATACATCAATCACAGTTCATCCTGTCGCCAAGAATGGTCTTCCAAGGATGATAGGTACATATTTGTCTTCTTCCATGTCAAGGATAATGAAATCTGCTGGAAGAATGAGTTTGTCGACTTTGACCAGCACATCTTCAACAACAACTCTTGGAAATGCGAGCGTTCGATCAGCAAGATATAGTGAGACTGAGGTAGGCATTGCTTCTCTAATTTGTAGTTTCCTGTAAATATAAAAAGGCATCAAATTAACACTTGCACATAAGTCACATAAAGCTTTACCGATATAGTGTTCTCCAATGGTGCATGAGACAGTGAAACTGCCAGGATCTTTCAACTTTAGGGGAAGTTTCCTCTGACTGATGGCACTGCATTCTTCCGTCAATGCTACTGTCTCGTAATCTCCCAATCTCCGTTTTCGTGAAAGAATGTCTTTCAGGAATTTTACATAGTTGGGCATTTCTTCCAAGGCTTCTACAAATGGAATGTTGATGTGCAGCTTTTTGAACACCTCCAGGAATCGAGCAAACTGCTTGTCCAGTTTGTTTTTCTGAAGACGCTGAGGAAAATGTTAAGGTGGAGTGATCTGTTCTTTTTCATTTGCTTCTTTTTCCTCCATCTGTGGAAATGCATCTTTTGGAACTTCCTCAATTGTTGCCTTGATTCCAACATCTTTGTTGATCTCAGTACCCCACCGCTTTTCAAGTTGATGGCTTGACTTGCTCATTCCCTCGATTCCTTGGATTTGGTTCTGTGTTTGCTGGGGGAAATACCTGGCGGTTTGTAAACTCTGAGCATTGGCCAGTTGTCTAATTTGATTCTCCAATGCTTTGATGGAAGCAGATTGGCTTTGAAATATAGCATAATACTTTTTTAACTGAGCCAGCCTTTCTGCTATTCCTGGTTCATTTGCCTGCTCCTGGCATTTGTTCTGTTGCTGAATCCAAGTGGTGGATAGTTCTGATGTTGGAATCCAGGTGGTGGATTGTTCTTTTGCTTTAAATTATTGCTCCATGAAAAATTAGGATGATTCCTCCACCCTGGGTTTAGGTGTTGGAATATGGATTGTTCCCCTGTCTGTTGAAATTGTTGACATAATCACAGTCTCTTCAAGTTGGTTTTGGTTCTGGTGCTCCTCCATATGGTGAACTTGTGGATCCAGTGGTAAGAGTCTCCATGAATTTGCATATCTGATCCAGCTTGGCGTTGACTGCTGTATTGGCTCCATTTTCATAAATTCCTGCAATTCTTTGGATCATGCTCCTTTCTGTTGGCCCAATGAATTGTTGTTGGCAATTTCTTCGATTAGGTCCCAGGCTTGATTCTTCTCATTTTGCCATCAAAGCTCCTCCAGCAGCAGCATCAATTGTGGCTCTCATCAGTCCAGAAAGTCCATTATAAAAGTTTGGACTTGAAGCCATTTGGAATCTCATGGTGAGGGCATTTTCGGAGAAAATCTTTATTCCTTTCCCAAGCTTGTAGAGAGTTTTCCGAGTCTTATTGTACAAGGATGGTGATGTCATTCTCAGCTTTCCAGTTCTGGCTGGTGGAAAGTACTTTGCAAGAAATTTGGTTGCTAAAGTGTTCAAGTTGTGATGGAAACTGCTTGTAGTGAATGTAGCCAAGCTTTAGCTCTGTCCTTCAATGAATATAGAAAAACACGCAGTCTCATTGCTTCTTCAGCTTCTCGGTTATAATTGAAAGTGCCGCAAACTTCCAGGAAGTTGCTGATGTGGGTATTAGGATCTTCAGTTGCTTTCCCCCCAACTTGCACTGACTGTTGAATCATCTGAATGCATGTTTTGATGTCACACATATTTGCTGGTAAAGGAGGAAGTACAATACAGGAAATGAAGCTGTCGACCACCGGAATGGTTCTGTCTCAAATGGGTATTGAGGGTGCAACCTCCAAAGGTTCAGGTTCCATGTTGACTAAAACTTCTTGGCCTTCACGCTTTTCCCTTCTCAACTATCTGATGGTTCTTTCAACCTCTAGGTTAAGCGGTCGGAGTTCAAAGCTTCTGGTTCGTCTTATGTAGTGTTTGGGAACCAGAAACACAAGAAAACGAAAATAATAAGTAAAAAGAAATTAGATACAAGTAATGTATCTAACCTCAAAATTAATAGTGAAGATAAATAAGTCCCAGCAACGGCGCCAAGAACTTGACCAGTGCGTAATCACACGTGTATAACGCAAGCGCACGTATCGTTCAGTAGTATAAAAAGTATCGATCCCACGAGGACTTAATACCTAATCTATTAATTTATGAGGTCAAATGATACTAGTGTTGATGGTGTTTTCCCGGGCACTATGTCATTTAAGCAGGCACAACAGGGGTAAAAGGGTAATTCCCTTATTGGTCCGATCATTAATACCGACCCGACCACATGAGTCAGGGGCCGAGCACTTAAGATCGTTAACCCGACCACTTAAAGATTGGATGACCGGGCAATTATCAGGTCGACAGCAGCACTCTCAGTACAAAAAACTATTGTGACCGACCTCATGAAGACCGACCATATAGCAAGGCGTGCTCCTGAAGATAATCCTTATCCTTGTGGATAAGATGACAAGTTATCTCTATTTTCATGAGGAAAACTGTGAGTTAATATCCTAATAGGATAAATGAAGTAATGTAGTTTTGATTAGGAATCCTTATGGGAAAAGGGAACAGTTTTGATTAGGAATCCTTATGGGAAAAGGGAATAGTTTTGATTAGGAATCCTTATGGGAACGAAATTGTTTCAACTAGGAATTCTTGTACAATAATATGATTTCTACACTATTATAAATAGGAGGGTAGAGCATAGGTAAAGGGGTGACAAGTTGAAGGTTAAAAGTGGGCATCAGAATTATCAAGCTATGACTTGTAAACACAAAAAAGATCCGAGAAGCATATTTCAGTAATAAAAAGTATCATCCTGTTTGTGCCCGTGGACGTAGGTCGGACCAAGATCCGCCGAACCCGTTAAATCTCTTTGTCGATTGGTGCATTTATCTGTCTTTTGCTAAGTTTTCCTTGGTCCCCCATAACCAAACAAATTCACTATTGAGGGAGGACTGTCTCGGGAGTGATATTCCCATATTACCCCTGAGACCAAAATCCATCCCGTCAACAGTTGGCGCCGTCTGTGGGGAATGTTACAAAAAGCAGTTCGCGTAGTAAGACGATGGCAGAAGATGGAAATCACTGGTCGTCATGGAGTTCAACAGCAGATTGATGGAGAAGATGGAGGAAAATATGAAGAAAGATAGGGATGAAAATCAAATCCTTCTAAAATCCATGATAGACAAACTGGAGATGATGGAAGAGACGAATAATGAGGGGCTTGAAGCCGGAGCCAGTCGGAAAAGAGGCGAAAAAGCGAAAGCAACAGATCCCAAAAAGGTGAGTAAGACCTTTTCTGTCTTAGGTTGACATTTGATTATGCTTGTTTGTTATGGCTCACACAATGGTTTTATATTTATTTCCGGCTCGGGTCTGCTCTTGTACCGCCGAGACCGATGTTTCTTTCCGACTCGGGTCTGCTCTTGTACCGCCGAGATCGATTTTCTTTCCGGCTCGGGTCTGCTCTTGTACCGCCGAGACCGATGTTTCTTTCCGACTCGGGTCTGCTCTTGTACCGCCGAGATCGATGTTTCTTTCCGGCTCAGGTCTGCTCTTGTACCGCCGAGACCGATGTTTCTTTCCGACTCGGGTCTGCTCTTGTACCGCTGAGATCGATGTTTCTTTCGGGCTCGGGTCTGCTCTGGTACCGCCGAGACCGATGTTTCTTTCCGACTCGGGTCTGCTCTTGTACCGCCGAGATCGATGTTTCTTTCGGGCTCGGGTCTGCTCTTGTACCGCGCCGAGACCGATGTTTCTTTCCGACTCGGGTCTGCTCTTGTACCGCTGAGATCGATGTTTCTTTCCGGCTCGGGTCTGGGTCTGCTTGTACCGCGAGATCGATGTTTCTTCCTGGCTCGGGTCTGCTCTTGTACCGCCGAGGCCGATGTTTATTCGGCTCGGGGCTGGATTTCGTTCCGTCGAGGCCGTTTGGTTATTCGGCTCGGGGCTGGATTTCGTTCCGCCGAGGCCGCTTGGTTATTCGGCTCGGGGCTGGATTTCGTTCCGCCGAGGCCCCTTGTTTATTCGGCTCGGGGCTGGATTTCGTTCCGCCGAGACCGCTTGGATTACCTGGCTCGGGGCTGGATTCGTTCCGCCAAGGCCACTTGTTTATTCGGCTCGGGGCTGGATTTCGTTCCGCCAAGACCGCTTGGATTACCTGGCTCGGGGCTGGATTCGTTCCGCCAAGGCCACTTGTTTATTCGGCTCGGGGCTGGATTTTGTTCCGCCGAGACCGCTTGGATTACCTGGCTCGGGGCTGGATTCGTTCCGCCAAGACCGCTTGGATTACCTGGCTCGGGGCTGGATTCGTTCCGCCAAGGCCACTTGTTTATTCGGCTCGGCTGGATTTCGTTCCGCCGAGACCGCTTTGATTACCTGGCTCGGGGCTGGATTCGTTCCGCCAAGGCCACTTGGATTACCTGGCTCGGGGCTGGATTCATTCCGCCGAGGTCACTTGGTTTCTCTCAGCTCGGGGTCAGGTTACGTCCCACTGAGTCCGTCTTTTTGGTCTGGGGACGTAACATTCCCCCAGGACCAAGTGTTCATCTCAGCTTGGGGTCGGGTCGTGTCCCACCGAGTCCGTCCTTTTGGTCTGGGGACGTAACATTCCCTCAGGACCAAGTGTTCATCTCAGCTCGGGGTCGGGTCGTGTCCCACTGAGTCCGTCCTTTTGGTCTGGGGACGTAACATTCCCCCAGGGCCAAGTGTTCATCCTCAGCTCGGGGTTGGGTTACGTCTCACCGAGTCCGTCCTTTTTGGTCTGTTGACGTAACATTCCCCCAGGGCCAAGTGTTCATCTCAGCTCGGGGTGGGGTTACGTCCCACCGAGTCCGTCCTTTTGGTCTGGGGACGTAACATTCCCCCAGGGCCAAGTGTTCATCTCAGCTCGGGGTCGGGTCGTGTCCCACCGAGTCCGTCCTTTTGGTCTGGGGACGTAACATTCCCCCAGGGCCAGGTGTTCATCTCAGCTCGGGGTCGGGTCATGTCTCACCGAGTCAGTCCTTTTGGTCCGGGGACGTAACATTTCCCCCGGAGCAAGTGTTCATTTCAGCTCGGGGTCGGGTTACGTCCCACCGAGTCGGTCGTCTTCAGCATAAGGGCAAAGCATTGTCTCCACGGGTAGATATCGGGATCATCGTTGACTGAGCACATGAAGGTGGCAGGAATGACCAGATTTGCAGCCAATGCGTTTTTCTCTGTGATTTCTGGAGCGACCACCAGCAAGGCGATCAGCACACCATCTTTTATAGTTCCCGGCACCAACTTGTATACTCGTTGGAACCGAGAACTAGGGGACAGATGTTGATGGTGTTTTCCGGGCACTATGTCATTTAAGCAGCACAACAGGGGTAAAAGGGTAATTCCCTTATTGGTCTGGATCATTAATACCGACCCGACCACATGAGTCAGGGGCCGAGCACTTAAGATCGTTAACCCGACCACTTAAAGATTGGATGACCGGGCAATTATCAGGTCGACAGCAGCACTCTCAGTACAAAAAACTATTGTGACCGACCTCATGAAGACCGACCATATAGCAAGGCGTGCTCCTGAAGATAATACCCTATCCTTGTGGATAAGATGACAAGTTATAATCCTATTTTCATGAGGAAAACTGGTGAGTTAATATCCTAATAGGATAAATGAAGTAAATGTAGTTTTGATTAGGAATCCTTATGGGAAAAGGGAACAGTTTTGATTAGGAATCCTTATGGGAAAAGGGAATAGTTTTGATTAGGAATCCTTATGGGAAACGAAATTGTTTCAACTAGGAAATTCTTGTACAAATAGGAATATGATTTCTACACTATTATAAATAGGAGGGTAGAGCATAGGTAAAGAGGGTGACAAGTTGAAGGTTAAAAGTGGGCATCAGAATCATCAAGCTATGACTTGTAAACACAAAAAAGATCCGAGAAGCATATTTCAGTAATAAAAAGTATCATCTGTTTGTGCCCGTGGACGTAGGTCGGACCAAGATCCGCCGAACCACGTTAAATCTCTTTGTCGATTGGTGCATTTATCTGTCTTTTGCTAAGTTTTCCTTTGGTCCCCCATAACCAAACAAATTCACTATTGAGGGAGGACTGTCTCGGGAGTGATATTCCCATATTACCCCTGAGACCAAAATCCGCCGTCAACAACTAGTATCTAACAGGTTGATTGATTGATATGAAATGGTGAAGATTTTGAATTTAAAAATAAGTAAATAAAATTGCACCAAAGTAGGTTTAAGAAAATTCAATATTAGGAAACTATCTAGGGTTGTGAATCTTTCTAATATCTTTTAAAAGATGAAGTAGTTATTTCATGTTTGTGTAATATATCGGTTTACTAAACTGAAACACTAAATTATGCGAAAGCCTCTGTCGATGGTCAGACGCAAATACCCAGTATAACCCAATTGAACCATATGTCTATGTCAACCAAATTACCTGGATTCATTAAGTTTAAGTTCCAATTATGGCTACCCCCGCCCGACAGGTATATGTCTATCCTGTAAGTAAATCTATTAAAGGGTTATCTATCCTCAAGGAAGATAGTGGGCTATTAATTCTAAGGCTGATACCTAAAAATCTTTTGTCAAGTTTATTTTAGATTTACCAGATCAATCTTATTAGTGGCCAATTAACAAGACGCATTAAGCTTAAGACTTAATAAGTAAACCTTTAAATTACCCAAACTATAAAATAACACCTTATAAACCGGTGATATTAGAATTTATCACAACACCAGATAACTAACTTAGTTACGACACATAACTAGGACTAGTAAAATAAAAGACATAAAGTAAAAATGCTGAAAAGTAATTGTGGTAAAGTAAAAGCTGAAAAGTAAATTATAATAAATAAAATGCTAAGGTAAAAGGATCAAAATTACTATTTACTATTTAGATATCTCCCTTAATATAATATATTAACTTGTGATTATTTTACCAACCAGTCATATAGGCGGTAACCAGATTAAGTCAAATTAAGTCCAACCAGCCATAAAGGCGGAAATTCAGATTCTTATCTGCCACATGGAAATTCAGATAAATGAGTCAATAATTGAGCTGACGTGGCGACACGTGGCGAAAGTGATTGTCGGCTGATAAGTGCATAAAAATATACTTTGAAACATCACTTATTCGGGTTTATTGTTAAGTATTTAGTAATATATTTTATATTTTATTATAGGATTTTTATTAATTTATTAATTTAGAAAATGCTTATTATTTATGTTAATTTAGTAATTTTTCTCCCTAATGTTTTAGGAATTGGAAATAAAGCAAAAAGAGAAAGTAATTTGAAGAAATACAAAGAAGAAAGGCACGTGGGCCCAATTGTTGTTCCAAATCTTTGATTAAAAAAAAAGAAAAAAGAAGGAAAATATCATTGAATAGGATTTGGAAGAAAGCTGGCCAAATGGGAAAGAAAGATTGTTTCAGCCACCAATATTGACTAAAACTTTGAATTGCAATTGGAAATTGACGTGGGCCCAAAGCAGTCAATAGGGTTTCATAACTGTATGGTTATTTAAAGAACAGAAGCTGCGAGAATTGAAAGGGGGGCGCTCTCTACGAGTGAAGCAGCCTAGGGCTGCTGCCGAGACCCATTCTGCCGAGAGAGAAAGAAGACCAAGGCAGTCCAAAAAAGGAGGGAGGGGGCGCATACATTAAGGGATTGAAGAGAATGAGGGCTGCTGAGCTAGAAAAGGAAGCCACTGCCAAGACTAGATAAACCCTAGCCACTGCCGAGCTTGAGAGAACCTCTGTGCGTGAAGAGCAGAGAACTGCCGAGAGCAAAAGACTGCCGAGCTAAAGGGCAGAAGAAGAGAAGCAGCTCTTCAGTCCAGCCTGCCGAGAAGGATTTGAGGGGAGTGCACTGCTGCGAAAATAAAAGATAAAAACCCTAAAGTGCCGAGAGAACAGAAGCAACTTTTCAGGCCAGGGGTTTGGCCGAGAAGCAACCAAGGAGCTAGGGAGGAGAAGGACACTGCCGAGTGGTTGTGCGCACAAGGAGAAAGGCAGGAGGGCTGTGCGCGAAGAAGAAAAAAACTGCCGAGAGATAAAAACAAGGAGTGAGCTGCCGTGAACCAGAGGAAGCTGCCGAGTGCACCGAAAGGAGAGTGGCGCAGTCCAGGAAGCAGAAGACTATTTTGCCGAGAGCAGTTCGTGAACCAGAAGCAACCAGGGAGTGAATTACATATTGTTTCTCGGACTCATCTCTGTTATTTCGTCATTCGGCATGCGGAACTAACTCCCCAAGCAAAGCTAAGGGCGAACTCTTGTACCCTATATTTCTATTGTGTGTTATTTGATTTGTGGATGGTTTTAAATCGTTTAATATAATTATTATCTTATATTTCTCTTTATTATTTTGAGTATTTTAAATTGAAAACTTATTTTATTAAATGGCATATAGATTCAGTCACGCTTTTTCTATGTGTGTTGTTGGTAAAATTGGTTGTGATAGATTAAGGTTGTTTTTGCGAGTTCATCCTTTGCTGCAGTATTGCCCGATGGTATATTGTCGTCGTTGGATAGGTTGTAACGATAACCTTGTGAGCTTGAACGTAGAGAAGATAGAATAATAATTACCTTAGAATTTTAATTTGAATAGAATTGAATATCTTCCGATTGTGGGTTTGGGACGTGAAATCCTCAATCGTGTAATGAAATGAATTAATAACGGAATAGAAGTAATAGGTACAAGAGGGAACCCTGATGCTTTGCTATTTATCCATTGATAAAATCTCTTAATTTTTCGTATTATTTAATTTACACCGTAATTTAATTTTTAATCTTTTCTTTAATTTAGTTACCGTTGACGTTTTTGTTTGAGTAGATCATTCCTGTAACCATCTCTCTGAGGAATCGACACCCCAGCTATACTGCGATAACCGCGAGTCATATTTGGGCGTAATCAAAATTTGGTGCCGTTGCCGGGGAGACGGTTTACAAGAAAAAGGACCAGGTTTGCTTAGTTAACAACGAAGCGGTAAATTCGTTTCATTTATTTTTCAGTTATTTTAATTTTCTTAGTTTTTATCCTTGAATTTATTTTCCGCTTATTTTCTTTATAATCTTAGTAAAATTTTAATTTTTTGTTATTCTTTTATTTATGTTTCTAGTATCACTCGTGATTAATTGCATGCCTAGACATAGGGATAGATTTGGTAGATTCGTTAGAACCGAGGAAGAGAATTCTGATTCAGAGAGTTTGTTTGACAATCTCTTTTCTACACCTTCCACATCTAGTGCACACAACATGAGTGAATACGAGAGACCACCCAGGAGGACTCTTGAAGAGTACCTCCACGCAACTCGCACAGCTACACCTTCGTGCATCATGTTTCCTCATAATGCACCACACATAGACTTTAGGCCTGGAATGATACATTATCTTCCAACTTTTCACGGTTTAGAGAGCGAGAACCCTTACGTGCACATTAGGGAATTTGAAGAGGTAGTAGCAACCTTCCATGACCGGTTTGGAACCACTGACACAATTAGACTTAAGTTCTTTCCCTTTTCCCTTAAGGATAGAGCTAAGAGCTGGTTGTATTCTTTAAGACCTAGGTCAATAAGATCGTGGGGCGAGATGACCCAGGCATTCTTCGACAAATACTTCCCACACCATAAGACAGATGGCCTGAAACGAAAAATCTTCACCTTCTCCCAGAGAGACAGTGAGACCCTTTATCAAACGTGGGAGAGGTATAAGGAGTTGTTAGCTAGTTGCCCTCACCATGGATTTGAGAGTTGGCGTTTAGTCAGTTACTTCTATGATGGATTGACACCTAGGGAGCGCCGATTCGTTGAAACCATGTGTAATGGTGAGTTTATCCGAAATGACCCTGATGAGGCGCTCGAGTACTTAGATGACCTAGCTAAGAAGTCTCATACCTGGACTGGACCCAATTCCATGGATAGCACTGATAGGACACAGCCTACCCCTCCTAGTATGAGCATACACAAATTGAGAGAGGAGGATAGTCTTAAGGCACAAGTTGAGCTATTGACCAAACAGATAGAAACCTTAAAAGCCAGAAATAGCAAGACTATGCATTCAGTAGCCCAACTAGAAATCCAAGAGTGTCCCGTGTACGGTGAGATGAGAGGTACGAATGAGGAAAACTACAGTACTTTAGGGATGTACCAGAAGCCTTATACACCATATCCAGATACCTATAATCCTAGTTGGCGAAACCATCCCAATGTTAGTTGGAGGCAGGAGTCCTATCAGCCTACCCAGACACCACAACCTAGGAGTCACAGTACCCCACAGTATCACACACCTGCCATTCCTAGGAATTCTTTAGAGGATACTATGCAAGCATTTATAGAAGCCCAGAAAGCAACTGTAGAGGCCCATAAGTCAATTGTGGAGGCCCAGGACAAAACCAATCAAAGGATTGAGTCATTGATAGCTCAGGTAGCTGGAGACCAAAAAGAAATTAAGGGTCAAATCTTTAAATTGACAAACGTCCTGAGTGTACAAAGAAAAGGAAAATTCATATCTCAGACTCAACATATTCCTCTAGGTCAGCACATGTCACAGGTTAATCATGAGATATCCAGTATAGGAGGTGTTAATGCCATAATCACTAGGAGCAGTAAAGAGGTAGAGATACAGCATTCTTCCAACACTATAGGTGACCCTAAGGATGATAGTGCCAACACCTCCCAGAGAGAACAAGTGTCACATTTCCAAGTTAGAGTACCATCTCCTCAAGAACTTAACAATTTACATCTCGAGAAACAACCACAGGGTGAGGGTAAGTGTCATTTGTCATACATGCTAGAAACAGTCCTTCCAGAAACAACTTCTCCACATCCTGAATTAAATCCTCTTGAGCTAAAACTGATCCCAAAGAACCAAAAAATGAGAAAAATGAGAGTTAATGCTCAATTAAAAATGATGCCTGTGAGATTAAAAAGAACATTGAGCGAATTTTCCCTTATGTGCAGTACCAGATTTCAACAATCTCCAGACCTAAGAGGACCCATGGATACATTGCCACAACTAGACAAACACTCCCTCATGTGTCTTCATCAGTACGCTAGATGGAAACCACCATGACAACTTGAGTGTTTGCGTCTGGCTGAAGACATTAAACTTAGCACTAGCGGGAAGGCAACCCTTGCATCTGCATTTATTTTATTTTATTTTATTTACTTTAGTTTTATATTATTGTGTGCTAATTGCATGTTTTATTTTTATTATTTGCATGAGTGTTTTTGCAGGTTTTAGCACAACCTACACAGCCACACAGCTAAAGTCTCACCAACAGGAACCTGATCAACTCCGCGCCTGGTAGTGTTGTTCCTTAATCATTTTTCTTTACATTTATCTTACATTGAGGACAATGCAAGTTTTAAGTGTGGGGGTGTATGCATGCGCATGATAATACTTGTCATTAATACATTCTATTCTAGAAAAGAAAAATTGAATAAAAATTTATTTTGTTTGCTTTTAGTCTTTGATGGTTAAACATAGTTCCTATGATGATATTGTTTGTTTTAGGGTGAAATCTTAGAAACAATAAGTCCTTTAATGTACTTTTATCTGATAACTTGAGTAGTTTATCTATGTTAGACTCGTAAGCACTTAATTAAAGGTTTTTAGCAGTGAAAACTTAAGTAGTTGGCAAGATGACTAGTTGAAGAAATTGCATGTCGATGAATGACCGTTTGCTTAGATGTCTATCCTGATTTGCTTGTGTTATGACGTATGGTATGATTGAAAATAAAAAAAAAGTCTCTGAAGAAAGAAATAAACCACCTATAACTGATAAGCGTGAAGCTACCCATGGGCGAGTATTAGGACCACCATGAGGGAAATGCTACCTTAAAGGGTAGGTGTGTTGAAAAAAATGGCAAATGAGAAAGAAAAGAAAAATTCAAAAGAAAAGCAAAAGAGACAAGAAAGAAAAAAAAAGAAATCATACCATATTGAGCACATGAAAGCAATTACAGAACTTAATTGAGATATCTAGGTTGGTTTGACCAATCGATCCCGATTTTTAAACGAAATCATTGAGTTGGCTTACCTAGGAATAAAGCTGTGAACGAACCTCAGCACACACACACTTTGAGTCTAGCTTAGATGATTTATTCAAAGACTCAGATTTGAGTTGCATTGAGTACTTTGAAGGTTCTATGGTTTCATTACTATGCATTCTCTCAAGACAAAAATTATGTGAAACTATTGGGACTATTTAATTTTTATTTTTGCATGATTGTGTGTTTTGAATGACGTTTGTGGGTGTTGTCGCTGTAAGCCCTCACGAGACTATAACTCGTCCACTAGGGACACCTAGGGGTTTAAAGGCTTGTTGCATATGCTAAATGCAATCGTGATCCCTACGAAAGTGGCTTAGATAGTTTATTTATTTTATTTTCATTTTATTTTGCGCTTGAATTACTAGGGACTAGCAATAAGCTAGTTGGGGGTTGTGATAAGTGCATAAAAATATACTTTGAAACATCACTTATTCGGGTTTATTGTTAAGTATTTAGTAATATATTTATATTTTATTATAGGATTTTTATTAATTTATTAATTTAGAAAATGCTTATTATTTATGTTAATTTAGTAATTTTTCTCCCTAATGTTTTAGGAATTGGAAATAAAGCAAAAAGAGAAAGTAATTTGAAGAAATACAAAGAAGAAAGGCACGTGGGCCCAATTGTTGTTCCAAATCTTTGATTAAAAAAAAGAAAAAGAAGGAAAATATCATTGAATAGGATTTGGAAGAAAGCTGGCCAATGGGAAAGAAAGATTGTTTCAGCCACCAATATTGACTAAAACTTTGAATTGCAATTGGAAATTGACGTGGGCCCAAAGCAGTCAATAGGGTTTCATAACTGTATGGTTATTTAAAGAACAGAAGCTGCGAGAATTGAAAGGGGGGCGCTCTCTACGAGTGAAGCAGCCTAGGGCTGCTGCCGAGACCCATTCTGCCGAGAGAGAAAGAAGACCAAGGCAGTCCAAAAAAGGAGGGAGGGGGCGCATACATTAAAGGGATTGAAGAGAATGAGGGCTGCTGAGCTAGAAAAGGAAGCCACTGCCAAGACTAGATAAACCCTAGCCACTGCCGAGCTTGAGAGAACCTCTGTGCGTGAAGAGCAGAGAACTGCCGAGAGCAAAAGACTGCCGAGCTAAAGGGCAGAAGAAGAGAAGCAGCTCTTCAGTCCAGCCTGCCGAGAAGGATTTGAGGGGAGTGCACTGCTGCGAAAATAAAAGATAAAAACCCTAAAGTGCCGAGAGAACAGAAGCAACTTTTCAGGCCAGGGGTTTGGCCGAGAAGCACCAAGGAGCTAGGGAGGAGAAGGACACTGCCGAGTGGTTGTGCGCACAAGGAGAAAGGCAGGAGGGCTGTGCGCGAAGAAGAAAAAAACTGCCGAGAGATAAAAACAAGGAGTGAGCTGCCGTGAACCAGAGGAAGCTGCCGAGTGCACCGAAAGGAGAGTGGCGCAGTCCAGGAAGCAGAAGACTATTTTGCCGAGAGCAGTTCGTGAACCAGAAGCAACCAGGGAGTGAATTACATATTGTTTCTCGGACTCATCTCTGTTATTTCGTCATTCGGCATGCGGAACTAACTCCCCAAGCAAAGCTAAGGGCGAACTCTTGTACCCTATATTTCTATTGTGTTATTTGATTTGTGGATGGTTTTAATCGTTAATATAATTATTATCTTATATTTCTCTTTATTATTTTGAGTATTTTAAATTGAAAACTTATTTTATTAATGGGCATATAGATTCAGTCACGCTTTTTCTATGTGTTGTTGGTAAAATTGGTTGTGATAGATTAAGGTTGTTTTGCGAGTTCATCCTTTGCTGCAGTATTGCCCGATGGTATATTGTCGTCGTTGGATAGGTTGTAACGATAACCTTGTGAGCTTGAACGTAGAGAAGATAGAATAATAATTACCTTAGAATTTTAATTTGAATAGAATTGAATATCTTCCGATTGTGGGTTTGGGACGTGAAATCCTCAATCGTGTAATGAAATGAATTAATAACGGAATAGAAGTAATAGGTACAAGAGGGAACCCTGATGCTTTGCTATTTATCCATTGATAAAATCTCTTAATTTTTCGTATTATTTAATTTACACCGCAATTTAATTTTTAATCTTTTCTTTAATTTAGTTACCGTTGACGTTTTTGTTTGAGTAGATCAGTTCCTGTAACCATCTCTCTGAGGAATCGACACCCCAGCTATACTGCGATAACCGCGAGTCATATTTGGGCGTAATCATCGGCACCATAGAATTGCGACATGTGGCACGCTGTGAGCTTCCATAGAATTGCAACACGTGGCACGTGGTATATTGAAGTGATACGGGTCACTGGTGAATAGGTATCAAAGTAGTCAATACTCAATACCTTTTTTTTCTCCATAACCTTTTATGACAAGTCTTACCTTGTACTTATCTACTGATCTATCCGGCTTCATTTTTCGTTTGAAAATCCATTTGTAGCCTAGTAGCTTACAACATGGAGGAAGATCAACCAACTTCCAAGTACGGTTTTGAAGGATATAATCAATCTCACTATTGATAGCCTCTTTCCACAAAGGTGCCTCTGAAAAAGATATTTCTTCTTTGTAGTTTTGAGACTCATTTTTGAACAAGTATGTCAGAAAATCAGGTCCAAATGACTTAAATGTTCTAGCATTTTTGCTACGTCTAGGTTTATTTTCCTCAATATTTTCATGTTGATCTGATTCTTGGTTAACTTGATCATTGTCTGTAGCAGTATAAAAAGTTCTTTTGAGAGACTATGTTCTTTGTTTTTCCTTACAAGGAAAAGTATCTTCAAATAATGTCACATTCCTTGACTCAATTATCATATTTGGATTGATGTCCGGAATTTTAGACTTATGTACCAAGAATCGATACGCACTACTGTTGTGAGTATATCCAATAAATATACAATCAACAATCTATGATCCTATTCTAACCTTCTTAGATTTAGAAACCATTACTTTGGCGAGACACCCTCATACTTTTAGATATTTGTAGAAAAGTACGTGACCTTTCCATAATTGATATGGTTTCTTGTTCAATCTTCTATGAGGTAACTTGTTCAGAACGTAGTTGATGAAAAGCAAGGCTTCCCCCATAAGTTCTGGGGTAAACCGGAACTTGTTAGCATTGCATTCATCATCTCCTTCAACATTTAATTTTTGTGTTCCACAATCCCATTTTGTTGAGGCGAATAAGGAGTAGTAGTTTCGTGAATAATTTGATAATTGGAACAATATTCACCGAATGGTGACACATATTCACCTCTCCTATCACTCATAATTATTGCTAAGTTGATTTTCAACTTCGTTCTTATAGTGTATAAAGCTATCAATAGCTTCATATTTACTCTTTAGCAAATACACATAACAGAATCTTGTCTTATCATAGATAAAAGTGATAAAATACTTTTTACTGCCTCTGGTTTGAACAATATTTATAAGACACACATTGGTGTGTATAAGTTCTAAAGGTTCAAAACTTCGTTCTATGGAATGGAATGATGCTCTATTATTTTTGCTTCAACACATGTCTCACATTTATGTTGATTATCAATTGTAAATTTAGGTAGAAGGTCCATGTTAATTAATTTACGCATTGTATCATAATTAACATGCCCTAACCTTTCATGCCATATATTTTATGAATCAATAATATAAGCAGGATATGTAGTTTTATTATTATCACTGTGTCGATTGACAGTCATTACATTGAACTTGAAAAAACCCTCAATGAGGTATCATTTTCCTACATAAACATCATTTTTTTGTCAATATAAACTTGTCAAAAATAAATACAAGCTGAAAACTATTCTTGCTAAAGAGTGAACCCGAAACCAAGTTCTTCCGAATATCTGAAACATGCAAAACATTCCTCAATGTAAGCTCTTTCCCAGGTGTCAACTTTTAAAACCATTGTGCCTTGTTCAACCACTCTAGAGGTAGATAAGTTTCCCATTGTCAGATGAACTCTACCATCGACCTTATGATATGAGGAATTTGTTTTGTTGTCAGTCCAGATATAACGAGTAGCCCCCGTGTATACTGATAAGTGCAGTTTATACCTACTTATTCAGGCATTCTTAGCTTACTATTTTATTAGGTTTCGTGTCACTTAATGTATTTTATAGTGTGTTTTATGTTTGATTGATCAGAAGCATTGGAGCATGGATCTTGGGGGAAATGACGTATTTTGGGACCTTACAGACGCATCAGAAGCATACGGGAATAGCAAAATACGCAGAAATTAGCATGCCATAAATCGTGTCTGACACCGCGATGCCACTAATGGGCATCACGGCGCCCCTTCAGTGAGCTTCCATAGTGAATCTCGAGAGTTAGGCACCGCGACGCCAATTGATAAGTGTGGTTTATACCCACTTATTATGGCATTCTCAGCTTATTATTTTGTTATAATTCGAGATATTTATTATCATTTATAATTTATTTTATGTTTTATTTGTAGGAGCATTAAAATATGGATCGGGGAATAATTGCACGTGTTTTGGGAACTTCAGGGAACACAGGACGAGCAACGGGAGCCATGGCGCCCATTATTTGTTTATGGAGAAAAGGCATGCACGTGTGAGTATAAAAGCAACAAAGAGAGTGGACAAATTGTTGAAAAAGAAAATATAATAAAAAAAAAAAAAAAAAAAAAAAGCAAGCTTCACGCAAATTGGAGAGCACACCAAGGCAGCCACTATATTTGACCAAAATAAGCATGCAACATGGGCTATATTTGTGAAAGAGAAGAGAAGTTGACTTTGACATTAATTAAAAGCATAAGAGATGTGGCGCCCACTTATTTCCACCAATGCCATGGCGCCAAGGTTAAAGTGAGAGGAAATAAGCACAAGTGCCACAGTGCCATGAGTAGAGCCGCGGCGCCTCAAGACTGCACGAGACCCATACAAATTGCCGAGAGTTCAGCGCGCGCGGCGCCCACTTACAAAAGCTGCAATGATCCGGAAGAAAACCTACACGTATCAGGAAATTAATTTTAGGGTTTTTAATAATCCTAATGCTACCCAAAGACTCCCAGCCCCCAGTATAAATATAACAGTCCATCCAACACTCAAAGGAGGCTAATACAGAGCACAAAACACAGAAATAAATATTTTTAGAGATCCAAGGAGAGGATTGAAGAGCGACAAGAAGAGACAAAGGCTGTAATATCCGGAGAGGAATAGATTCAATTCGGGTTTTATCTTCTTATTTCTTTCTTAAAACTCTAATGATTTCCATTAGATTCGTGGCTTGATTATATTGTTTTATCTTTTGTCATGAATTAACTCCTTAATTCTGGAGAATGATGTAATTGATGCTTGAACCTTGTATTTCGTTTATAAAATTTGTTATGAAGTTTTATTAATGTATTTATATTCTTTTGAGTTTAATGCTTCTTGTTTGCTGGCCACAATTTGAGATGATGAATGTTTAGAATCTATCACTCGAGAGAGGGGATTTTGAATAGATCTAGAGATTATAACTAGGATTTTATAGAGTTCGAGAGAATCTGTAGTCCTTTGAAGTCGTTAACATAGAATCACAAAGCGTAATGAGTTGTTAACTATTGGATTTTTATAGAGATATCGAAGTCTATAGTTGATAAATTTCACTCGGCACTCGAGAGAGGGAGTGAATATTTTAGGATCTTGACTTATAAATAATATAACTGAACAAAGATTAATTGGCATGAAAAATACATAGGAGACAGCTAGGTGAAATCAGGATCCAGAATCTCTATCGTATTAGTTCCTCCTATCTAAAATTGTATATTTTATATTTATTATTTATAAAAATCTTTATAAATTGTTTTCTAAATAAAGTTAGGATTATCAATTGTAGTACTTAGTGCGAGTTAACGCAATCCCTGTGGGTTCGACACTCTAACTCATTATACTAAAACTTGACACCGTACACTTGCGGTACGATATAAAAATATCACACCACCAATTCCAACATCGCGACGCTACGACATTATCCCAAAATCATCAATTTTCATTGTTCTACAAGCACAAGGACTCCAAGACTTCCCTATAAATATAGAAGCTCGTCCAAAACCCTAAAGAGGAGAAAAATACACAACTAAAGAGTTCAAAACATATTTATAGAGATCCAAAGATGAAGATTAAAGAGCGACAAGAGGAGACAAATGCGGTGACGTTCGAAGATGAAGGGATTCGATTCGGGTTTTATCTTCTAGTTTTTCTTTAAACTCTAAATTTTGTTAGATTCATGACCCTATTTTCATTAATATTATCTTTAGTTATGAACTAACTCTATTTATCCTAGAGGATGATGCAGCCAATGCTTGAACCTATGTATTGATTGCCAATTTAATTGTTACGAAGTTTTATTTCAGTTTATTTATATTCTCTTGTGTTTAATGTTTCTATTTGTTGGCCACAAATTAAGATTATGAATGTTTACAATCTATCGCTCAAGAGAGGGGATTTTGAATAGGATCTAGAGAATATAACCTAGGAGATTCGTAGAGTTCGAGAGAATCTATAATCCATTTGAATTCGTTAATAAAAAATCACAAAATGTAATGAGTTGTTAATTATTAGATTTTTATAGGGATATCGAAGCCTGTAATTGATAACATATTCACTCGGGACTCCGGAGAAGGAGTTAGAATAATTTAGGATTCTTGACTTATAAATAATACAACTGAATAAGAATTGATTGACATAAAAAATACATAGGGGATAGCTAGGTGAAATCATAATCTAGAATATGTCTCATCTCGGGCTTTTCTAAATTTAATGTTTTAATATCTTATTTATTTAGTTTTTAATCTTAATTTAGTTGCTTTCTAAATAAAGTTAGGTTTATCAATTATAGTACTTAGTGCGAGTTTGTTTACAATCCTTGTGCGTTCGACACTCTTTAATTATCTTTTACTAAAACTTGACATCGTATACTTACGGTATGATAATCTCGCAACATAACCTATAATTCTCTCTGATTCCCAACCAAGTTGGCTTTTGTTATAACTGCTGAGGGGTTCATCTATGAGATATCATCAGTTAGCTACTCATCCTCAATGCCATGGGCCTCATTTTTCTTTTTCTTGCTCTTGTCCTAAGACTTCTTGTTTCTGCAGTCCTTTGTCATGTGACCGTTTTTCCCACATATGTAGCATTTCCCTTTAAATTTCTTGTTTGCTTAGGAAGAATCAGCTCCACTGTTCTTTCTCTTTTTGTTATATTTTCCACACTCGACGATGTTGGCTTTAAACTCCATAAAATCAATACATATTTAAGGATTTACAAAAATCCTGTAAAATATTCTGTAAATGTAGATAATACCAAGTCGAGTTTTTACTATGTTCTTAAGAACTTATTAGAAATCTTTGTGTTGTAAAATATAATTTTTTCCCATGATTCACGCATACACATCTCATTATAATATGCAATCTGGACAGAAATATTGAAAAAAAAAATGAAAAGGGGACATGACTTTAAACTAACAAAGTGTAATTCATTTGTTTTTTGTTTTTTTTTTCCTAATTGTTTAAAAAAAAACATAATTTTGTCTGTTAAATTTTAAAAAAAAATACACTTTTCGCACTATGTGCATCATAATTAGGATCCTATTGATATCATCATGCATATGGTGCATTTCTTCATATGTATACATGCATTATATGATCAAAAATAATATTGGTTAATTCTTTAAAGTTTTCAATTGCTACTGTATATTATCATTGGTTTGTGCATGTATTATGAGTAGGTGTGTTGTTATGTGTTGTATAAATTTCTAAAATTAATTAAGTATGATAACTTCCAACACACATGATTTTAGAATTTATTAATTATTTAATTAACTTAGAAAAATCATATAACGAAATTATAAACTTTATTATTATAGATTTAAGTTAATTAAATTATTTTCAATTATCACATATAAATACCCAAAAAAGGTGATAAAGTTGATGTTAGTCTCTAAAAAGAGAGAGAGAGAAAAAAAACCTTACATTATTTATTGTACTTCTGATTGAGAATTAAAGTGTAACACTAAATATTGAATGCCTAAGATTTTCTATTGAAAACGTGATTAAGGAAATTCTGTTTCTTCTCATGTAGTGTCTGAGAACCTGAAACACAAGAAAACAATATCTAACCTCAAAATTAATAGTAAATGATAAATAAGTCTCTGGCAACGGTGCCAAAAACTTGATCGGTGAAATCACACACGTAACACAAGCGCACGTATCGCTCAAATAGTATAAAATGTATCGATCCCATGAGGACTTAATACCTATGCTATTAATTTATTGAAGTTAAATTTCTACAAGTATCTAAAAATTGATTGTTATTTGGTGGGTGATTTTAACTAAAGACAAGTAATTAAAACAATGCAAAAGTACATTCTAAAAAGTAATCAATATTACGAAACTATTTAGGGTTGTGAATCATTCCATTGTTCTTTAAAGATGAAGTGATTATCTTATGTTTGTGTAATATGTCGGTTTATTAACCTGAAACACGAAGATATGCAAAAGCCTCTTTCGATGGTCAAATGCAAATATCCAAAGTAACTCAATTAACTATATGTCTATGTTAATTAAGAAACTCTGAATTTATTAAGATTAAGTTCCAATTATGGCTACTCACGCCCGACATGTATATATCTATCCTGAAAGGAAATCTCTAAGGTGAATTAGGGGTGATCACGGTTTCGGGTCAAACCGCAACCCGACGCGAACCGCACCAACCCGAACCGCACCGCGGGGTTTGAAAACAAATTAAAAATGATTTCGGGTCAATCGGATCCGAACATCAAATTTCGGGTCGGTGTGCGGTTTTGACCCAACCGCGACCCAAATCGCCCGAAACCGTAAATTTTGACTCAAATCGCAACTCGAACCGCCTAAACTGCCGACCCGCATTCAAATTAGATATTATTTTATATTTTTCTTCTTTTTTAACCATGAAATTTAAGATATTTAATGATCATATGACAATATGCAATGTATAAATGAAAAATATGTGTTTTTTCTCTTCAATTACTACGTGAAAACATACAAAATTTCCTTTAAAAAATTTATAATCCAAACCGCTGACCCGAACCGCCCAAATCGCTAAACCGCCAACCCGAACCGCCGCAATTTTCCTTATCAAATTTGCGGTTTAGGTTTCTAATTTCCCAAACCGCCAACCCGCGTGGTTTGAAGTGAAAAATAAAAAAACCGACCCGAACCGCACCGCACCGTGAACACCCCTAAGGTGAATGTAAGATCGTGAGCTATTGAGTTTAAGGCTGAAACTTAAAATCTCTTCATCAAGATCATTTTAATTTTACCAAATCAATCTTATTAGTGGCCAATTAACAAGAAGCATTAAGTTTAAGACTCAATAAATAAACCAAAACATTACATAAGACACAAGACAAATCAACTTATAAAACCATTAATATTGGAATTCATCACAACCCTAGATATTGTATTTAGTTACAACACATACTTAGGACTACTAAAGACATAAATAAATAAAAAAATCATGCAATAAGTTGAAAACTAAAAAGTAAAAATTACAACAATGAAATAAAATTATGGGGTAAAGGGATCCACTTTTAATATTTCAAATCTAGAAATCTCATTTATTATAATATATAAATTTGTATTATATTACCAACCGACCATACATGCGGTATCCTGATTAAGTCATATTGTAATTAATTCCAACATACCATAAATGCCGTATCCAATTAAGTCAGGTTAAACTTAATTTAATTAAGTCCAACCGACCATAAATGTGGTATCCAATTAAGTCAGGTTTTAAGATAATTTATATATTATAAAATAAGGGAGATTAATCTAAATTATAATAATAAAAGTTTCACCTTTCACCCCAGCAGAAAGAAGTTACCTACTCATACTTTAAGTAAAACAAATAAAGTTTTATTACTAAAATAAAAATTAAATACAAGAAAACTAAAATTAAACAAATAAGATACTCTCTTCTTATTATTCTAAGAAAATTCCCCAGAAGAGAGTATGAGTTTTACATCAAATTTGGTATGTTATTTATAGGCAAATATAAGGCTTCCACTAATTTCTCCACCATTTTCTCCACCAAACATGGCACCAGATATGACACCAAACATAGCACCAAATCTTCCACCAAACATTCAAGTATGTTTGGTGGAATTTTGACAATTGTAAATTGTCATTTTCCATTTTTTTTATAATGACTTTAATAATTACACATAACACACTATGGATTTTTTTTATCAATTTGGATCTTGAAAACTTTAGAATTTGAAATTCTTATGAATATCAAAGTTGTAGATCCTTGAGTCTTCTTTCATCTGGAACTTGAATCACCTCAATCCGATATCGGAATAAACAGTTATGGCCAAAATATGAAAATTACGCAAATCTGAAATTTCCGAAATTATACTTCGTTAGAACGCCATTTCAAGTTTCCAACCTCCAAAATCCAAATCTCAAGTCCATTTTTTGCCCTTCTTTGTTCCATATTTCGTCGTAATTGATTCTATTGAGTCTCGATTTTATTTTATCTGTAAAATAAATAAAAACACATCAAAACGTTCATAAAACTCTAGAAACTATACAAAATATTAAGTAAAATGGGCAGTAAATATTGTTATATTTTCTGCTCATCATGTACCAAGGCATGACTTTCGTGAAGATTCTCTGGGAATCTCTTGGAAGAAATACAAAACAGAGGATGTTGGACAAAAGAAATTTATCGTGGGTAGATTCATGGACTAAGAAATAGTATATTCAAGAACGATAATATCTCAGTTGGGTGAACTACAATTGATCATTCATGAAATATTAGATGAAGGAACGAAACTCTGCGAGACGTTTCAAGTTGCCACAATCATTGAAAGTTGCCTCCATCATGGAAGGACTTCAGGGGCTATCTGAAAGACAAAAAGAAACAGATGAGTCTTGAAGTTCTTGGAGTTCGATTAAGGATGAAAGAGGACACATGAACTCTGAGAAGGCTAGCTAAAAGACTATGGGTCACGGGTTTGCTAAGTAAATTCGATTGTCATTCACTAGGAAATGTTCAAGGCAAAAATTACCTATTCCGATACAGTTTTATTTTAAGGAAACACTCTTAAAGGTCTACATTAATAATTAGAAAATTATGGGGGATTGTAGGAAAATTTTCTAATTTTGAAAGTATTTATACAATGTTTTAGTGAAAAGACATGCCTATAACATATGGCTTCTAGGAAAGTCACAAAAATGAAGGGACAAGTCCATAGAGTTAAAGGTAATAACCTTTTGAGTTGTAAGGGTGCATTGAAGAGATATAACCCTTTAAAGGATTACATCCTTAAGCCTAAATGTATCTTTTCAATAGCATCCCTCAATCTCTATAAATAGAAACCTTAGGTTATTCATTTGACATTCAATTGGAGAAAGAAAATTAATTGTTTAAGTCTAGAAAGAGAGCTTCAACCATTGTTCTGTAACATCCCCAATCCGGGAGATGATACCGGCAGAGAATATGTCATACTATTCCCCTGAGCCTCTGACTCTACAACCATAAACAATTACTAATACTATTTTCCCTATTTAAAATATGTGTGTGTGACCGTAGTCTAAACTTAATGACTTATTATACAACTCAACATTAATAACTATAAACTTAATAACACATTGTTTTACAATGACTATTTCAAAACCAAAGACTGATACATAACTTTTACTCGACTCTGACTGGATTCTCACTTTCTTTGACTTGATCTGATAGACCCCATACCATAATGACTGCATCGGTATCCATCCTCCCGAGCTCATCCTATAAGAATACCTGTAAACTAGAAACTGAAGGTGGGGGGTTAGATCGTTGTACGATCTAAGTGAGTGGACGAAAACTGAAATACTAATATAAAAACATTTGGTATCGGGAAGTAAATCTCATGACATTTACTCTAGCCTCACACTATCGACGGTCTTGGCCTTTATAAACTCATTAGGTAGACCTCCAAGGTCAATCACATCTATGTGACTCTTAGTTTGGTCATGAACTGTTTCTTAACCTCACATTATCGACGATCTTGGATTAAGACGTATCCCAAGTGTATACTTGTCAATGTGCACTAATGAACTTCGTATATACACCCTCACAATAATGACGGTATTGGGTGACTGCATTAACTCATCACGCTGCAGATGCTAGTTTTCGCCCGAGGTCCACAATTGAGATTTCACAAATGGGGCACTGGTGATCCTGCAAAACAAAGAAGGTAGGGTGAACGGAGAAGGTCTACCCACCGGTGTGGTGGATGTCGTTGGCACTCCGAGCCCAAGTCAGTAAATGAACAAAGGATGTAATAGATGGGAGGTCAAGGTTAGATGCTACCTTGAACTCCGTAGGATGCCATGAGGGCGGTAGGTAGGAGGAGTGGTGGGCTTGAAGATGTCCCAAAACTGTGAGTAGGAGAACTAGAAGTTGAATGTTGGTCAGATAGAAGTTCCCCCCCTTTTCCTCAAGGAGCCTCTTTTCTCTATATACCCACCTGGGGTATGTCCTTAATCACACTTGATCACTTGTAACGATCGACTTCATGAGGGGTATTTACTGCTTTTACCCGTTGTAGGTTGCAACGGCTGGTTTGAGTCTATGAGCTTGGGCGTTACGTAGACTGGCGTATTGAAGGTCCTTCAGTTATGGGTTGGGTGATGGTGCTGGTGTTCATTGGATATAGGCTTTATAGACATCTTTGGGCCCATTCAGACTTTATGAGACCTGGCCCTTTGAGGTGGTAATCGGGTCTGGATCTTTATGTTGGGGAGTCTTGGGCGCACTCATCATTGGGCCCGAAGTAAAAGGTCTAAATTACCCTTGGACCAAATTTGGCTCGTACAGTTTGTCCCCTAGTCTCTAAGTCAACGAGTCCTTGGCTTGGAGAGTATTTGATGCGCGTGTCGAGCCATTCGATGAAGGTGTACTTGAGCGTCGATTCTACCTATTGATTGAACCAAACGAATGTCAAGTTATGAACTTGAATCTACATGATCCATCATGGATGTGTCCAGTCAACTGAACCAGATGAAGGTCATGATATATGTCATACGACGTGGGTAATATACGTCTTCAACTTGATTCGACATGAGTCCATGGGGGATGTCCCCGGTCGACTGATCTAGATGAAGATTCAGGATATAATTCACTTGACATGTGTAATCCATGTCTACAATTTCGACTCGACATGAGTCCATGAGGGATGTCCCCGGTCGACTGGACTTGATGAATCCAGGAAGATATAAGTCATACGACATGTGTAATCCATGTCTACAACTTTGACTCGACGTGAGTCTATGGGGGATGTCCCCGGTCGACTAGACTTGATGAGTCCAGGAAGATATAAGTCATACGACATGTGTAATCCATGTCTACAACTTTGACTCGACATGAGTCTATGGGGGATGTCCCAGGTCGACTGGACTTGATGAGTCCAGGAAGATATAAGTCATATGACATGTGTAATCCATATCTATAACTTTGACTCGACATGAGTCTATGGGGGATGTCCTAGGTCAACTGAACCAGATGATGGTTCAGGATATACGACATGTGTAATACATGTCTACTCCTTGAATCGACGAGAGTCCATGGGGGATGTCCCCAGTCGACTGAACCAGATGATGGTTCAGGATATAAATCATATGACATATTTAGTCCATGTCTACTCCTTGACTCGACGAGAGTCCATGGGGGATGTCCCCGGTCGACTGAACCAGATGAAGGTTCTTGAATGTATTTACTCTTCAAACCTGATAAAGATCCAAGGGTCTTTTCTTCTCATACTACTAGACCTGCTGAAGGTCTACAAAGATCATCAACCTTCGCTCTACTGACAAAGGTCAATGAGCGTTTACGATTGAATGAAGTCTGTAGTTGGTGGCAATCCATCCACGTAGTATGGATGAAAGTTCATCTTGCCATTTGAAGAATACAATAATCTATCATTGTCGCTTAAAATGTGTGTGAAGTCTCATACGTGTCATGTCGAGTGGGTCATTCACCTCATGCTGAGTGTAGTGTCCAGTGGGATATTAAGCATCTTCGTTGAGCCGAGACTACATCAACGTAGTGTTAAGTAGGATACTTGTTGTATCCTCTTCTAGAACATTTTCTTTAAGTTGAGACTATATCATCAGTGTCGAGTGAGACAGTTGCAGTATCTGGAGTCATGTTTCTTAAGCCACATGGACCTATCGATCAGATTATGGGACGCGGCACCATCACGTTTCTCACTTGGTAGACTGAGAGTGTGGGACGCGAGGCAATTTGCAAGGCTTTGGCGATGTGAGATTCTGCTATGGGCCTTAGCAAGTGGGCTCTCGTGATTATGACGTGGCATGAAGCTATCACAAGGAAGGGAAAATCAGTTTGAGCCTTGCTCACAACCGATGTCTTGTTTTTGGGCGCAGGGCTTGGTTCGTCCACATGTGGGGGAGATTAGGCTGAGTTTTGTTTTTTGACTAAAGTTGGGCCGGTCAAAAAATGGGCTCATGCCCTGCGTTACAGAGGCTAGGTTTCTGGATGTATATCTAAAACGATTGCATGTTCTCCAATCACCTTAACTGATGCGACAAACCTCAACCGTCCAATCCTCTTCTCTAATCTAATTCATCATCATTAGGCTCGACTTCAGGACTCATCTTCTTATACTTGTGTATCGATGGTGGTGATGTGAAGCAGACAAGGAGTTTCCAATTTGTTTCTTGATTTGGGGGAGGGCCTGATGCGCCTAATGGATGGAGAACATGCGAGACCATTTATTCTTAGAAACCCTGGTGAACTCACAATGGTTGAACTTGAGGTTTTAGACATGACATTACTCTGTCGCCTGAGCTAATGAGATATCTTTCATTCGCATGTTGTGTCGACTAGACATGAGGTGGGTAATCACAGAGGATGTTCCATTATCGCCTGTCACTTGGGTAATCGCAAATGACTCGTGTCGCCTGGACAATCCCTAGTGATGCGACATTGATGATAATGATGATCTCCAGCACCTGAGCTTCCCTTGGTCTATACCAAATGTCTCTGGGAGAGGATTCATTGAGGTCTGGACATCTGATTTTTCTCATGAGAATCATGTTCTTGGCTTTTTACATTGAACACTCTAAGCCATTATATCAAATACATTGAAATGAAGTTCTTGTATGGTGTTGTATTGAATTCAAAATTTATGGAATATAGATACTAAACGTCCAGTTTTTGTTCATAACTTGCTGTCGTGCTCTTTTAGAATGATGTATAGTTATACATCCAACATCTGAATCAACCGACAGGTTAGAGAAAAGGCTAGTGGGGTTGGATACTAGAACGAATTGCTGAATTTTCCCCTCTTTCGGTCTTGTGTATACCTTTTCACGTATGATGTGAGGTTTTGGTTATTTGGTTTTATTAGGTTGAAGACCATGGTCTCAGCAGCAGCTTCTTTCCTTTATAGTCGCAGAGCAAGAAGTTTGTTCTGAGATTTATATGCTCGAGGGTGCAATTGAGGTGGCTGAGATTTCAGACGACTTCCAGAAGATTCCTGAGAAGTCAGAAGTCAAGAATCAAGCACTGGAGTTTTTACGTGATGTGTTGGTTTGTGCTCTGCTCACCACAATCGATGTGGGACAATAACAACCACGGTATAGACATCCCTTGTGATGATAAACCAGAGCTGTGATGATAAATCCCTTGTGATCATATCACGCCCACAGTTTCGAGTCTTTATTCCATCAATGGCGTCTACGTGGTGGTTATTGTCCCACAGAGCTGTGATGAAAAATCCCTTGTAATGGTTGGGTCCATCACCACCGTCAGATCTTCTGATGATCAACAAATAAATTCTGAGCTCTTTTGATATGGTCAGGGAGAGTCTTGCTGTCATTAAATGGGCCCTAGGAGATGAGCCTATATGCTCCATTCTGCTCGGTAGGACCCTCAGTATTGGAAATATGAGTGGTACTTTGCTCCACGTTGCAAAGTGTGTAGATATGCACTGAGGTGAGGCACATGTGACTTGGTAATATGCTCAGCTCATCTGCATTTGTCTTCTTCTACATGGTTGGATTATCACAATGTGCTGCCTTCATTCGACACTTAGTAAGGTATCCACATGTCAGTCTATACGGAAGGCTGATAGTGACAGATTGCTGTCTAGCTTGTCTAGATGATAAATGAACAATTGGTTTGTGAAGGGCCCATTTGAGCAAAAGCATGACAAAGAGAATTTTCTAGCCACAAACGACAACACAGGTTGTGTTGATGTATTAATGGAGGCATGTTTGTCGGCTCCAATAGACGATGTGGGCTGGCCTGGTATATGTGGGCTGCTTCTGTTTGTTGAGCCTGTTGTCACGACTTGTTGGCTTGTAATTGGGCTGTGATATGCTAGATTATAAAGTTTATCAGGGGCTAACTAAGGCGGCTTCAAGTGGTCTTTTTAGTGAGTTGGGTTCAAGTATTTGGGCTTCTGATTGCTCAAATTTCAGCTTTGTTCTTGTGATTGCTTCACGTCCCAGGTGTTGTTCTATTTGGTTCGACATACTCCCAGTGTTTATTGAAAGTTCTCGCTGTCGTTTAGAAAATTAGCAGTAATTTTTTGTTCTTTTGGTTGGTGCCTCTTCGGATCCTCATAGGAAGTTGCATTGATTTGGTCAGACTTTCTAGGTCAGATTCATGATCCTCGCTTTCTCTTACTCCACTGTCCTAGCCGACAAGATGATGAGAATGATAACTAGGTATTTGTTTCCCATTGTATTAGCTGACCATTCCTTGCAACAAGCAATGTGAGACATACCAAAACCTATATTTTGAAATCGCTTCCTCCCCTTGGGCTGGGTTTCTGGATGCAATGAAGCATTTTGAGGATGACTTTCAGGATACATGGAAGCATGCTGAGGATGGGTTTCTGGATGCATGGAAGCATGCTGAGGATGGGTTTCTGTATGCATCCCATGATCATGTGGATGTGGTTCTATTCCCTCATCATCATTAGGCTCGGCTTCATGACTCATCTTCTCATACTTGGGCTATACTTCGAAGGTTATCATCACATTGTTATCTGACTGTGTTTCA
Organism: Zanthoxylum bungeanum; assembly: GCA_019454045.1. NCBI lineage: Eukaryota > Viridiplantae > Streptophyta > Magnoliopsida > Sapindales > Rutaceae > Zanthoxylum > Zanthoxylum bungeanum. The sequence goes on along the minus strand of SKCR01029059.1, from coordinate 150,273 downwards.
TACGACGTTTGTGTTTCATTCGACGTTTGTGTAGCCTCTTCATGGATATGGGCCTACTGTTTTTTTTTCTTTTAGCAAGTGTGGACTGGAAATTCCTCTCACACATGGAAAATTCGGATGCGTCTGGCCTAATTTCTTTTTCCGTCGAGTATAGATATAATATCATGGTCATGCAATAGGACATGCTCCACGCCACCTGATATTTCTCAGTTGAAAGATCCATAGACCTTGTGAAAGGTCAATAAATCTATGGTAGACCGGACCCGAGGGGTGTCCATGAAGCAATTGTCTTCTGAACCTAATGGAGATCAATGAGAGTCCATTCTATAAGATCCGAAGAGAATCCATGGGTCTATGACCGAATGGACCTAGTGGAAGTCCATGAAGTTGTCCACTCAGTCTATATAACCTCTTTATGTCATTTAGAGAGTAACACAATCCTTCCATTCTTGTCGTCTGGAAGAGGTAGCATCTTTTCATGTCTTATGGAGCATACGACATTCTAACAATGTAATATGAGGAAGGTGACATCATGTAGTCTGTGGGAGATGGTAAGTCATACATATCATCCAGAGGAATAATGATGTTCTTCGTCGTTCGGAGAAGACGTCATTCTTTGGATGTAGTGAGGAGTTTGATGACCGTCTTGTCATATGGGAAAAAATGACTATCATCTTATGTCATCTGGGGGAGATAACAACCATCCCACGTAATATGATAAATCATATGCATGAAGTTGTTTGTCTAATGGTACCCCAGTCAAGCTAAGTCTTATTCTATCTCATGTTGAATGGGATTTTAAACAAGTGTCAAGTCTCATACGTGGAGTGTCGAGTGAAATCTTTGCTAAATAATAAACTATCATATAATGTCGATTGTGACAAGCTGTGTGTAGTATTGTGAATTGGGATATTTCTAACAAGTCTTATGTCAGACATTGTTAACGCCGACTGGGCCATTCATAACAATTACCTAGATGTAAATTGTAGTATCGACTGGGACAACCGTAGCAAGTCTTATTCTATAAATTGCAATACCAACTAGAACATCTATTACGAGTCTCACGTCACATATTGATGTCGATTGGGACACCCATAATAATTACCAAGTTGTAAATGAAGTATCGATTGAGACACGTATAATAAGTCCCAAACTATGACACATTATAAGTTCCAAGCTTAATTATATCAATTGAGGAGTCGTTAAAAGTGCCAACCATACCTGGTAATGTTGACCAGGATGTCTATGTTAAGTCTTCATTCGAGTATTGTCGACTAGGACATCTTCCTCACGCCAAGTACATTGTTTCATCATATGAGGTGAAATGGTATGAAGTATAGTTTCATCAAAGGGACGTGCATTGTTCCTGGAATAGATGGCAATCCTCTCAAGTCGTTTGAAGAAGATGATTGGTGAAGAGACGGTGGTGATTGGTCTGCTGGTATCTGAATGGATCGTAGAAGGAGGGTTCTTTGCACGCTGTGAATCGCCAATGCCCCACGGTGGGCGCCAAACTGCAGACGCTGGTTTTCGCCCGAGGTCCACAATTGAGATTTCGCGAATGAGGCACTGGCGATCCTGCAAAACAAAGAAGGTAGGGTGAACGGAGAAGGTCTACCCACCGTGTGGTGGATGTCGTTGGCACTCCGAGCCCAAGTCAGTAAATGAACAAAGGATGTAATAGATGGGAGGTCAAGGTTAGATGCTACCTTGAACTCCGTAGGATGCCATGAGGGCGGTAGGTAGGAGGAGTGATGGGCTTGAAGATGTCCCAAAACTGTGAGTAGGAGAACTAGAAGTTGAATGTTGGTCAGATAGAAGTTCCCCCCCTTTTCCTCAAGGAGCATCTTTTCTCTATATACCCACCTGGGGTATGTCCTTAATCACACTTGATCACTTGTAACGATCGACTTCATGAGGGGTATTTACTGCTTTTACCCGTTGTAGGTTGCACGGCTGGTTTGAGTCTATGAGCTTGGGCGTTACGTAGACTGGCGTATTGAAGGTCCTTCAGTTATGGGTGGGTGATGGTGCTGGTGTTCATTGGATATAGGCTTTATAAACATCTTTGGGCCCATTCAGACTTTATGAGACCTGGCACTTTGAGGTGGCAATCCGGGTCTGGATCTTTATGTTGGGGAGTCTTGGGCGCACTCATCATTGGGCCCGAAGCAAAAGGTCTAAATTACCCTTGGACCAATTTGGCCCCGTACACACGCTACATCTAATATTTTACCGGAGCGACCTAAGTTCCGAGTACTTATACCCTCACAATAATGATGGTCTTGGATATAAGTAGTAAGAACTCATTCATCTTCGTATTTACAAGACGGACCATCCAATAATGCTCCAACATTACTAATACTATTACTTAAAATAAAGTAATCACCTAATCAAGATTTATGACAATCAAGTCATTAACATAATTAGGTCAAAATTTTTAATTTAAAACATGCAATGCATATCCAATATGACATATGCATAATTAAAGTAAAATATAGAGGTATAGATTCAAATACATGTCTAACATGCAACATGTGTTGTGTGGTTAAGTCTTGCTATTGATACCATTCTGTTAGGGAAATTGTGGAACTCATAGGGTCATATCAGTATCACGTGCAGCGAAAGTGGGTCTAACCCAATGATATCATGGATAGGTGTATTTTAAAATATTTTAATGAAAACTACATTCTGATACGAGTCCGTAGGGAAAACGGGGACCAAATCAGAGTCCAGAAACTCTGGAACTGAAAAATTGAAGTTTTAGTGTTCATCAGCCCTCGAAGTTGCGACGCGAAGGCTTGGGAGTCGAGACTCTCCAAAGGGCGAGCGCAACTTCGAAAGCTGAAAGTCTCGGTGTCGCAACGCTCCTAAGTTTGATGCTCAGTATCGCGACACTGGAAGGCCAGTATCGTGACGCTCCCCTTAGCAGTGAGCAATTTCAACCTTCAAATCAAACCTAAACGCTTCCAATTTTCTCCTATCATTTCAGTACACCTTAAAACCAATTTTAACATCAAATCAAACACAATACATATTATACAACTAACATAATGTGGGGGGTTTTATAATGAATTACATGGTTAGCGCAGCGGAACGCGAAAAATGAAATTTTCCGATTTCAAATTTTTTTCTTGGAATAATTAAATAAACTTATTTATTTAATTAACCAATACTTAAAATCTGAAATTTTAACCTAAGAAATCATATTTCCTCTAATTTCTGAATTGCCCCAAAGTTTTGCAATTTGATCATTTTAGTCCTTAAATAGTCAAATACATATTTAATTGATTCCAAATCAATCCCAAAATGATTTATATATGTCTAACACATGATAATACAAATTGCAACACAAATCCAGAATTTTTCAGAAATTGTCGAGAACCCCAAAAATTTTCCAGGATTTGCAATTTGGTCATTTTTGGTTCAAATTCAATCAATCCCAAATTTAATACACATCATATATACATCAAATTACATCACATAAATGAAAAGACCCAAAATTGAATTAGGTTTAGAACCCTAATTACACCAATTGAATAATTTACACAAAATTGATAAAATTCAACACTTTAATCAATCCAATAATTCACCAAACAAGTCTCACCACTTGAAATAAATTAAGAACAATTTTAGGTTATAATTGAGTGGAATTAAAACTCTAGAATGGCAACTTTAATCACCAATTAATCAAATAAGCTAAATTATCCCTAATTAGCTTATTAATTAATCATACATGCTAAACACCTTCAAACAAGTTTCCAACACATTTAATTTCAAACTAAAAGAGTAGATACATTAACTTAGCAACACAAATTGATGCTAAGCTTAATAGAAACATTTTCTAAGTAGAAGAAAGTATTAAAAACTTACAAAATTTCCAAGTTTTTGGCTTTGTTTTCTTTCTTTCTTCCACCTTTTCTCTCAACTCACTTTGTAAAATATTTGTGTAACTAGTTGTAATTAAAAAATGAAACAAAAATAATTTTTGTTAACCATTTTCCCAATTGGCCGAATTTAATGGAAGGAAAATTAAATAACAATTATTTGATTTTTTTTCCATTTATATTTGTCCATGTTTACAAGATTAAAAGATAATATTTACCTTTAATAAAGTGAACTAACAAATGGACCTATAGAATAAAGCCATTTATAAGTGAAAATTATTACTTAAGATATTTGTTATATTAATTAATTTAATCATTTAACAATTAAATAATTAAATAATAAACATAAATATCTTAAATATATGCATTATATTTACATTAAATATCTCAAATACATATATTAATGATATATGTCAATTATCATAAATTGATATTTAATTAATGTGTATTTAATAGTATCAAATATTAAATACAAATATACATTAATTCGGAAAATACGATTAGGTCCCGATTGCATGCATTTTTTGTTTAACCGTTAGAAGAATTATAAATAATCAGTATTATTCATAAAAGTTTCCCTAATGCTCAACGAGTATATTTCATTAGTGAGACTCTCTAAGTTCAGGCATATTCGTCACGAAATAAAATTTCATGTCCATAATTCACCCACCCGTAACTTATGACGAACACGGATAAACTCTCTGAACCATACAGGTCGAGGTCACTGCATACGTATAATCCCTTTGTCACATGTATCAAGATTATTCCAGAGATATAGATACAAACGTCAAATCTCTATAGATATAATCACGTCGACGTTTCTATTAGAAATCCCTTAATAACACTTAGAACTGATTTCTACAGTGTACCACGTGTGAGACCAACTTCTCTCCATTATTTCCCCAAAATCAGCAACATACACACACACTCCCGATAAAACTCAACCTCTATTCCTATTCAAAAACTAATTAAACCTAATATATATATCCTTTAAGTGTGTGTTATTGTGAAGCAAATAGAGAGTAAGTAGTACATTGAATTGATTTCCAGAGATCTTTGAAGCTTTCCAGAAACCAGTGAAGAGTAAGAGAGAGAAACAAATCCATAGAGAGAGAAAATACAAACCAGTTTAGAGAGAGAAAGAGTGGGCAAGAGAGAGAAAGATGAATTTCAACATCTTTCGGTCATCTTTTCTGGCGAGTGACCACTCCAGGAGAATCCCCTCGTCGAGACGAAGCCAACGCCACCGGACCAATCGTCAGAATCCTCCTCACGCGCCGCCACGCCGGCACTTCACATGCCCCACGCGCCACCATGCGTGACTGACACCTCCCGGACCAGAATCTTCCTCTCATCAAGATACGTTGGTTAGACACCTCATTTGCCCAATTTGGACTTTCGGTTGTCGTGAAACGAGCCTAGAACGAGAGTTAACGTCGTTCGTCGGTGATCGTCGAGCATCCGCCATTACCATCATTGCCGTTATGATCCTGGTGAAGTGTTCTGTCTGTTGATCACCTCGTTCTGAAATTCTAAAGTCGTTGGAGTTCAGTACGTTATATTTTACAGTTTTAGGGGTGTAATTATAATATTTTGAGAGTTTTGGACTTATTCGTAATTTGGCATGTTTAGGACCTAAATGAATAAATTCTGATTTTTAGTGAGTAATAGGAGATAATTGGAAGTTTTGGGACCAAATTGATAATATTGGAGAGTATTGGGATTAAATTGCAAATTTGAAAAGTTTAGGGGTAAAATCATAATTTTAGTAAAATATAGTGACCTGATCGTAATTTTATAATTTTTCCAGATTTTTAGCGAGGACATATAGATATAGAGAGTTTTGCGTGGATTGAGGTAAGTACAAATCACGATGATTCCCTTAACATAATTGTTTGTTGGTTGATGTTTGACATATGAGTTTACGTATTATAGTATAAATATAATTATACATATATGTTGGAAATTTGATTGAGTAATCAATAGCATGAGAACATAAATTGTGAATATAAATGTTGGGTATAAATTGTATACTTGTACTATGAATCGAAGTATTTGAGTATTATGTGATTTTGAGATGAGTTGATGGATGAAATGCGATAAGATGTGTTATATTGGATATTGTGTGAATATGTTGTTATGCTGCCGGATTTAGTATGATAATGGTCGGATATGCAAGATTATGCGAGATTAGCATAGACGTGTGGTTCAATCCCCCTCTTACACATTTATGCGGGATTATATGGTGGGAAACGTTGGAGGGTATGAGAGGGACTCTCCCAATGGTTTCAATCCATTATTATACCGAATTCGGATAGCAAACCTTGTTTTGATTGAGATGTGTTGTTGTGAGTATGTTTTGCATGAGATAGCTTTTATATAATTGTTGTTTTTCAGATATTAATTATTATATATATACATATTTTGTTGGTGAGGTCATGTTGAGAGTATGAGTGTTTTTACTTACTGAGCTATCTAAGCTCACCCCCCCCATTTCCCAAACATCCCAGGTAGTTCACCAACGCAACAGTAGCAATATCAGTACTAGGATTTGACTCGTTTTCCACAGGCGTCAGTCGGGTTGGTCCAGACATTTCTTTTGGATTTTGATATAGGACATTTATGATATTTTCATGTTTTCAGACACTTTTAGTGTAAACACTTATTTGGGATTTATTTGATTGTATTGTATGGAATATTATTTTTCTTTGCGAACTTTTGGTTCAGTTGCATAACATATAGGTGCTCGAGCTGAAGTGGTTGCGGACCCCTTTCTAGGGTTGGGCCGCTTTATGGAGGGGGTCGTGACAAATTTTGGTATCAGAGCGTAGGTTAAAGATTCTTTCGACACCTTGCATTATATGAGAGTATTGAATAATAGTTTTGTGATTGTAGGAAAATGTCTAGACGTGGCCGTGGTGCTGGTACTCAACGTGGGAGAGGGAGAGCTCGATGATACGCAAGAGTGTCGAAGCTTAATATTGAGAGACCTCAGACTCAGCCTGTAGATCCTGAACCGGATGTAGCTTCATCTGGTGTTCCACCGATTTTTTAGGTTGGCGAAGGTTCTCGACGCATACCTCTAGTAGTTTCGACAGCTGTCCCCACCGCTATTCCTGCAGCTGCACCTGACCCGGCTCCTCCGGCTACACCTGATATGACTTATGTCGTTCCTTCAGTTCCCCCGACTACCACAAATCTAGAAGTTGTTTTGGGGAGATTTATTGATGTTGTTGCACAAATGGTTTCCAGAGGACCAGTGGCTAATATACCTTCGAGCGGCGGTGGTAGTACGAGCAAGCTGGACCAGTTTCTTAATTTGAGGCCTCCTTAGTTTCATGATACAGCTGATCCTCTCGCTGCTGAGAAATGGAAGAATGACATTGAGCATATATTCAGTGTGTTAGATTTGACAGATCAAGAGAAGGTTAGGTTTGCTGCTTTTATGATGAGAGGTGAGGCGGAGACCTGGTGAAAGCACACTGAGACTATACTGACAGATAGACTGAGAGCACCGGATTATTGGAGAGCTGGTGGACTTAGAATACCTCAGTATATCACCTGGGATATGTTCGAGGAAGCCTTCAATAAGAAGTTCTTCACTTATGCTTATCGTAGTGAGCAACGTCGTCGGTTTGAGCATATGGTTCAGGAAAATAAGAGACAGTAATGGAGTACGAGAGGCGGATGATTTCCCTATCCTCGTACTATCTAGAGTTAATTCAGTGAGAAGAAGACAAATGTGAGAAGTTCAAGGGTGGGCTGAGAAAGGAGATTAGGTCACGGATCTCGATTTTGGGGAAGCTGCCATATACAGTACTAGTTGACAGAGGTATGATTGTAGAGAGTGGCATCAGGGTCGAGAGGGAGAACAGAGCAGCCTTCTGAAACAGCAGGAAGAGGTGGCGAGATGAGGTTTCTGATGGGAGACAGAGCAGACCTAATAATAGACAGTATTCTCCGTAGCCGAGAAACAGTGGGGTACCACCCAGAGGCACACAGAGTGAACCTCCTAGAGGACAGTTCCATGGGGGTCAGACTGAGCAGGTCTATTGTAGAGGCACAATACTATCTGTTGATCATAGTGCATCGAGTGTAGCATCTCGACCGACTAGCACACGTCGATGTTATAATTATGGTCAGGGGGGACATATCAGCACACAATGCAACAGGGCAAAGAGATGTTATGAATGTCAGCAGGTTGGACATTTAGCCAGAGATTGTACCGCTGGTGATGGATCTCGAGGAGTTGATCACCCAGCAGGAGGAGCAGTGACAATATGACGTGGTAGAGGGACCAGTTCTGGTAGTATTCATGGGCGAGGCTTGGGTTTTCCACAGGGCAGAGGCAGAGGGACTCCGAGTGGAGCATATGGTGGTAGAGGACAGACATCTCAGACATTTACTACACCCGATGCTGACAGGGAATGAGTTTTCGCCATGTCAGAACATGAGGTACATGACGGTGGTGATATTGTATCTGGTATAGTTCGAGTATCAGGTACACTTGTTCGAGCTCTTTTTGATACAGGTTCCACACATTATTTTATTGTCACTGCTTGTATTCCTTGTTTAGGTAGTGTAGCAGAGTCCAACATGATTCCTTTGATTGTGAGTCTTCCTTCAGGGAAGGACATCAGGATAGATGCAGTATAGAGAGGATTGAGTGTGGAGATTGAGGGGAGACAACTCCCAGTTGTACTTTACCTGTTAGAGATGAAGGACTTCAGTCTAATTTTGGGGATGGATTGGCTGACAGCTCATGGAGCCATTATTGATTGTAGCTGCATGAAAGTGAGGTTTAAGTCAGATGACGGGGAATTCAAGGTAGTCAGTGATCGTAGTCGGGTTGTGGCACCTATCATTTATGCTATATCGGCTTGTAGAATGATCAGACAGAGTTGTAAAGGCTTTTTGGCAAGTATTGCTACAATGGAGGAAAGTGGATCGACGCAGATAGCAGATATTCTAGTTGTGAGGGAGTATCATGACATGTTTCCTGATGAGTTACCAGGATTACCTCCACGTAGAGATCTAGAGTTCACTATAGATCTTATGCATGGCACTGCCCCTATTTCGATAACTCCATACCGTATGGCCCCAATAAAAATGAAGGAGCTGAAAGAACAGTTGCAAGAGCTGTTAGATCGAGGATTTATTCGGCCCAATGTTTCACCTTGGGGAGCACCAGTATTGTTTGTGAAAAAGAAGGATGGGACTTTAAGATTGTGTATCGATTATCGTCAGCTCAATAAGGTAACGGTTAAGAACCGGTACCAGTTGCCTCATATCGATGATTTATTTGATCAACTTCAGGGAGCCTCGGTGTTTTCAAAAATCAATCTTCGATCGGGATACCATTAGATGAGGATTCGAGATGTGAGTATTTTGAAGACTGCATTTCGTACTAGATACGGACATTATGAGTTCTTAGTGATGCCATTCGGACTTACTGATGCACATGCAGCGTTCATGGGCTTGATGAATAGAGTGTTCCAACCGTACTTGGATAAGTTCGTTGTGTTGTTCATTGATGACATCCTTATATATTCGCCCTCTCAAATCGATCACGAGCAGCACCTTCGGTTGGTATTGGATATTTTGAGGAGGGAGCAGTTGTATGCCAAATTCTCTAAATGTGAGTTTTGGTTGGACAGAATGGTATTTCTGGGCCACATCATCTCAGGAGAGAGTATCTATGTAGATCCGCAGAAGGTCGAAGCAGTTCTGAAATGGGAGAGACCAAGGACGACGACAGAGGTCCGAAGCTTCTTGGGGTTAGCGGGCTACTACCGTCACTTTATTCGAGATTTCTCTATTATTGATGCTCCGATGACTCAGTTGAAGAGAAAGGAAGTACCATTTGTGTGGACCGGCGATTGTGAGAGGAGCTTCCAGATTTTGAAGGAGAAATTGACTACTGCATCGATACTCATTCTACCGTCTGGACTTGATGGATATGTGGTTTATACGGATGCATCACATCAGGGATTAGGATGTGTATTGATGCAGCATGGGAGAGTGATCGTGTATGCCTCGAGACAGTTGAAGTCCCATGAGAAGAATTATCCCACCCATGATATGGAGTTAGCAGCGATTGTACATGCTCTTAATATTTTGAGGCATTATCTATATGGTGCCAAGCTCGAGATTTACACCGACCATAAGAGCCTGAAATATCTTCTCACTCAGAGAAAGTTGAATTTGAGGCAGAGGCGTTGGATGGAGTTCCTCAGTGACTATGATTGTACTATTAATTACCATTCGGGAAAGGCCAATGTAGTTACTGACGCACTCAGTAGGAAGAACATGGGTAAACTGTAATTTCTGAGAGCTAAACAGAGGATGTTTGAGGAGATGATGACATTACGTTTGACTTTTGAGGTATCTGACAGATGAGGACTTCTTGCTCAAATGAAAGTTCGACCTACACTGTTAGATAGACTCAAAACAGCACAAGACGAGGATGAACAATGTAAGAAATGGAAAATAGAAGCTACAAGGGGAGAGATTAGTACTTTCAGACTGAGTTCAGAGGATGTATTACTTTTTGATGATAGAGTTGTGGTACCGTCTACCGGAGCACTTAAACAAGAGATTTTGGATGAAGCTCATGATGCCACATATAACATGCATCCTGGGAGTACCAAGATATATCAGAATCTGAAGAAAACTTACTGGTGGTCGGGAATGAAGAGAGAGATTGCAAAGTTTGTATCCCGTTGTCTGGTTTGTCAATAGATCAAGGCAGGGCATGAGCACCCAGCTGGATTACTCCAGCCTCTACCTATACCTGAGTGGCCATGGGAAAACATTGTGATGGATTTTGTAGTAGGGCTACCGAGGACACAGAAAGGCTACGATGCAATTTGGGTTATAGTGGACCGATTGTCTAAGTTTGCTCATTTTCTACCGATTCGAGTTCCGTGGGGACCAGAGAGGCTAGCAGAACTGTATGTGGAGCAAATTGTGCGGTTACATGGAGTACCAGCATCGATTGTATCAAATAGAGATGCCAGATTTACTTCTCGTTTTTGGCAGGGTTTTCAGAAGTCTATGGGGTCGAAGATTACTATGAGCACGGCATTTCACCCTCAGACTGACGGGCAGTCTGAGCGAACTATTCAGACATTGGAGAACCTACTGAGATCGTGTGTATTGACTTTTGCTGGAGGATGGGATGGTCATTTACATCTGATAGAGTTTTCCTACAACAACAGCTTCCAAGCGAGTATCGGTATGGATCCATTTAAGGCATTGTATGGGAGGAGGTGCATGACTCCTATTTGTTGGGCCGAGGTTGGAGATAGATAGATTCATGGTTCAGACTTGGTGGATATGACATCTGAGAGGATCAGACTTATCCGAGCTAGACTTTTGGAGGTGCAGAGTCGATAGAAGAGTTATGCTGACAAGAGAAGAAATGACCTTGAGTTCCAAGTGGGGGATAACGTCTTCTTGAAAGTCTCCTATTGGAAGAGAGTATTGAGATTTGGCTGGAAGGGAAAGTTGGCACCGCGCTATATTGGTCCTTATGAGATATTAGAAAGAATGGGCAAAGTGGCATATCGTCCGACATTACCACCAGAGTTAGAAAGGATTCACAATGTGTTTCATGTATCAGTGTTGAAGAAGTACGTACCAGATCCTACTCACATCGTGGAGAGCCAACCGGTCGAATTGAGTGAGAATATGACTTATGAAGAAAAGCCCATGAAGATTATATAGTCGAAATTCTAAGAGTTGAGATCCAGACAGATCCCTCTTGTAAAGGTCATGTGGACTAATCATCACGTACAGGAGGCGACTTGGAAATTTCGAGGATTGAGAAATTTCGAGGAATCCTCCTCACGCGCCGCCACATCGTCGCTTCATGCACCCCACGCACCACCGTGTGTGACCGACACCTCCGAGACCAAAATCTTCCCATCATCGAGATACGCGGGTTAGACACCTCATTTGCCCAATTCGGACCTTCGGTTGTCGTGAAACAAGCCTAGAACGAGAGTTAACGTCGTTCGATCGTTTGTCAATGATCGTCAAGCATCCGCCAATACCATCACTGTCGTTGTGATCCTGGTGACGTGTTCTGTCCGTTGATCACCTAGTTCTGAAATTCTGAAGTCGTTGGAGTTCGGTACGTTATATTTTACAGTTTTAGGGGTGTAATTATAATATTTTGAGAGTTTTGGACTTATTCGTAATTTGGCATGTTTAGGGACCTAAATGAGTAAATTCTGAATTTTAGTTAGTAATAGGAGATAATTGGAAGTTTTGGGACCAAATTGATAATATTGGAGAGTATTGGGGTTAAATTGCAAATTTGAAAAGTTTAGGGGTAAAATCGTAATTTTAGTAAAATATAGGGACCTGATCATAATTTTATAATTTTTCCAGATTTTTAGCGATGACATATAGATATAGAGAGTTTTGTGTGGATTGAGGTAAGTACAAAGTATGAAGATTCCCTTAACATAATTATTTATTGGTTGATGTTTGATAAATGAGTTTACGTATTATAGTATAAATATAATTATACATATATGTTGGAAATTTGATCGAGTAATCAATAGCATGAGAACATAAATTGTGAATATAAATGTTGGGTATAAATTGTATACTTGTACTATGAATTGAAGTATTTGAGTATTATGTGATTTTGAGATGAGTTGATGAATGAAATGCGATGAGATATGTTATATTGGATGCTGTGTGAACATGTTGTTATGCTGCCGGATTTAGTATGATAATGGTCGGATATGTGAGATTATGCGAGATTAGCAGAGGCGTGTGGTTCAATCCCCCTCTTGCATATTTATGCGAGATTATATGGTGGGAAACATTGGGGTAAGAGAGAGACTCCTAATGGTTTCAATCCATTATTATACTGAATCCGGATAGCAAACCTTGTTTTGATTGAGATGTGTTGTTGTGAGTATGTTTTGCATGAGATAGCTTTTATATCATTGTTTTTTTTCAGATATTAATTATTATATAAATACATATTTTGTTGGTGAGGTCATGTTGAAAGTATGAGTGTTTTTACTTACTGAGCTCTCTAACCTCACCCCTCCATTTCCCAAACATCCCAGGTAGTTCGCCAGCGCAACAGTAGCAGTATCAGTACTAGGATTTGACTCGTTTGCCACAAGCGTCAGTCGGGTTGGTCCATATATTTCTTTTGGCTTTTGAGATAAGACATTTAGGATAATTTCATGTTTTCGGACACTTTTGGTGTAAATATTTATTTGGGATTTATTTGATTGCATTATATGGAATATTATTTTTCATTGCAAACTTTTGGTTCAGTTGCATGACATATAGGTGCTCGAGCTGAAGTGGTTTGCGGACCCCTTTCTAGGGTTGGGCCCTCTCTAGGGAGAGGGTCGTGACACCACGGGCACATGGATTTAACATATTGCTAATTTCATATTTGAATACATATGTTTTATACACAGAGCTTACGAATCCTTTCTTGATACACACAGGATATCCTGAGCATCAGTCCACACCCAACGAACATGTGGAGGTCTGATCTAAATAGATCGGTGACGTGTCAGCCATCTAAGTGTGAATGATAACTCATATATCCACAGTGGTATCTCAAGTCAAAGAATCATTATGCTCACTCAACCCGAGAAGATTACTATTGACCTTGGTGTACCATCCATTAAGAATCTTCGGTGAGTCATTCAGTTTTTATCCGCTGTATGGGCCAAATTTTGACCCAAGGGTCAAACCGACATTTCACCCCTGGGCCAACCACGAAACCAGAGACTCAAGGCCCACTATCAAATCCAGTTTAAAAACCAATACCGGGCTGAGATACCATACCAGCCCAAAGCCCATCGCGCATCGCCCATCACTCATCAATAACCAGGTTGGGAAAACGCCTAAACTCATAAACCCCACTAATTGAATCAGCAGTTACAGAGATAGTCATAAACACCACCATTAAGTCTACAGTTACAGAAATCCCAACGGGCAGGAGAATGGTAAATGACGCCATATTAGAGGACTTTTAAAATAGAATGGTCATGGCATGAAGAGGCATCCAACATTACACAATTCCACAGCATATCACTCGAGAAATATTAAACACCCTACCCCGACGGTAAACAAACTAAGATAGAGGTAACTTCAGGCCTTATTCTCCAACTTTCGTCTTATCCACACTATTAACTTGGGCGTCGGAGTGCCTACGGCTTCCACCACACCGCTGGACAGTACTCCCCACTCATATTATCCTTGTTTTGCAGGTTCGCTAGTGCCCTTAAAATCCAGATCCTCGATTATGCGACTCAGGTGAAAACTCGTATCCACGTCCGCTATAAACACCTAATCGTCTATACGAGTCTCCAAGACTCATGGTTCCTTGAGAAACCATCGAAATCCAAGATTCCAATATACGACATGTATTAGTCTCAACGAGTTTACTTTCTTAGCGACATAGTCGCGTAATTGATTTTGATGATGTAACGAGAATGAAGTCTTCGACGCACAAATGCAAGACAATACAAAAAGATGTCGAAGCATAACTTGGTGAAGAGAGAGAATGTGAAGACTAGCGGCAAATCGAGATAATCTTGTGAAGTCTTAGATTAGGGCTCTAATTGCATTGTGAATTGTATATTCAAGTGCCTCAGCTCATAAGGAACATGCACATTCACTTAGATGCATTAGGTTAATGTATAAAATGCATTAAAATCTTCATATCTGCATTTTTGGTACTAAGACCGGCATACCGGTCCCTTACTGGTGTCTATATCGGTGAGATGTTCTGTTTTACACACTCACTGGAACCGGCACGGACCTTACCGGTCCCATATCGGTCACCATACCGGTGAACCTATGGAATACATGGCTATTGGAACCGGCATAAACCAAACCGGTCTCCATACCGGTCACATACCGGTGAGCCCTACGGCTAGTTCCCTTAGTGGAACCGGCACGACCTAAACCGATCATCATACCGGTCAAGCTCTTCATTGTGCACACTCTCTAGAACCGGTACGGACCATATCGGTCCTCATATCGGTGACCATATCGGCCTAACGGTCAGATTCTCCTAACAATTATATTACCGTTGGAGACCGGCATACCGGTCCCAGAAGTGTCTGTTGGGGATGCTTTTTATTTTCTATATAAATGAATCCCAATTCTTTTTGCCAAGGTTAGAGAGATTACATACAACCTTCATACACATTCTTTAAGGCAAAAACAAGAGAGTTATCACACATTCATAATCAAACACTCTCAAGCTCACACATTATACCTTCATATCATTTAGTAATGAGCTTTGATCACTTGGGTTTGCAACTCACACAATCTTGTTTATATTTGTGAGTGCCCAAGTGTGTTTTATAATTTCATATCTAAAACACTTGCGGTTTGTGAAATCACATTGTTTGGGTAGTTGTAAAGGTTTGTGAGTGAGCCTACGTAGAAAACTCAAAGTGTAACGGTTTGGATAGTCGCTAAAACTCTTGGTTGCGGTTGAGCCACATAAACTCGCTTTTAGTATAAATCTTCAAGCGCGGCTTGAGGGAGTGGACGTAGGCACGTTTGGCCGAACCACTATAAATCTCGGTGTTGTTTTCTCTATCCTTATACTTCTACTTATTACAAGTTTATTTATATTTATGTATGTTGAATAGAAAACTTGCATATAGGTTATTTATTGAAATAGAGAAAATTAACCTAAGTGCTTAATTGGTAATAAGAGCTAAAATCGGCAAAGATTTTTAATTCCGCATTTATAGGCGATAACCAAATTCACCCCCCTCTTGGGTATATAGTTTTGTTTGTCGCTAGTGCTTGTAGGTAATTTCAGTTGGTATCGGAGTGAGGTATTCTCAAACAAAGACTTAACTCAGAGCGAGGTATTCTCAAACAAAGACTTAACCGTCCGAGAGTATATCATGGCATCTACAAACTACACAACATACTTTACCGAAGGAGCATCCACCGATAGACCGCCATTTTATGATGAAAGTGACTTCAAATTTTAGAAAATGAGAATGTTGAACTTCCTTCTACCCGTTGATCCGCAATCCTACTTAGAAATTATACGAGGGTAAAAATCTTCGGTAAATTCTAATGAACTTAAATTTTTATACGAACCATTAGATAAAATCATAATTGATAGGATTCCTAAATGTACAAATGCATATGAATTATGGAATTCCTTAGAATTACTAAATGAAGGAAATAATGAATTAAATGCATGCAATATTGATTATAACTCATCAAATGATGAAATTTATAATTTGGCTTGCATGGATATAGAATATCATATAGAAGAATTGGAAAAATAAATTATTATTGTATATGAAAATGAAATTTCCGATTGTGATGAAATGCTTGACATGCTAAATGATTTGCATGATAAATATAATGCTCTTAGAAAGAAATGTAATTTGATTAAGGAAAAGCATATATCACTTCAACATGAACATGCATCATGTTTGGATAAAATTCGTGCTTTAGAAAATGATGATATTTACTTAAAGACCAAGCATGAAAATGATGTATTAATTGATCAAAATGAACATGCATCTCTTGTTGAACAAATTCATGCTTTAAATGATAAGAATATGTGTTTAAATGTAGAGCATGAACATTGTGTAGAGAATATTCAAAATGAACCATCTACCTCTAAATCATCATGTGTTTGTGAATCTTTGAAAATTAAAAATGATGATTTGAATATGAAATTAGATGACTTGAAATGCATTGTGAACAAGTTCACTCAAGGAGAAATGAACTTTAAAATGCTACTTGGTTCACAAAGATGGGTGTTTAGAAAATATGGATTAGGATATAAGCCTCACATGAAAGAAAAATATTTGAACAACTATTTTGTGAAGGCACTCAATTCATATGCACATTCATCACATGTACATGCATCCAAAACAATTGAATCAAATGATGTATGCTATGCATGTAATATGGAAGGTCACAAAAGTTATGATTGTTTGACTAAAAAGAAGAATGTGATTGTTATTTGGGTTCCGAAAGGAACTAAGATTAACCCCCATGGACCCAAGAAAGTTTGGGTACCAAAGTGTAATTGATAAATTTGTAGGGGGAGCTTTGGGAATGGATCTTAATGAGAATTGCAAAATTGATCCCAAAGGCTCAAAGAAATGAGGAATCGCAATGATAATAGGTAAAATCCGTATTCACGGAAATATTGGTACTGTTTCCTCTAAATTTTGTATTAGTATGCATATTTCAAATTGGTTAATATATTTTTGAAGCATAAAAAATGATTAGGCAATGTAATTAAACTTTCTATTGGTATCATTTGTTCATTTGATATCATTAAATGTCTTAATCATATATTTAAACTCGTTTTCATATCAATCGGTATCACATTGAATTTAGTGAGTTAAATTATGTGACTACTTGATTGATTTGCATTGAAAATTCTTTTGCCATATAACATATTTGAATAAAAATGAAATGCATGTATAGAAACATAAGTTTCTCATTGGTATAATGAAAAGCATGGATTTTTTTTAATTATCTAATTGGTATCATGAAATGTATTGATTTATTTTTAATTGGTATAAAATTTGGGGAGAAATCATGTTTAAAATGATATTATATTTCAAATGGTATTCATTGGAATCTAGCTTTTGAAAAATGCTCTATGCATGAATTTTACCTTTTATGGTAAAAAGGGGGAATGTCAAATGTGCATATTTTTAAATTTTGGTATCATCATTTAATGCACATAATTAATTGGTATCTCATTTAGACTTAAATTTTTGCTTCTCTACTTTTTGATAATGTCAAAGGGGGAGAAGTCATTAGAATGAGATTAAAACTTGTTTTACCCTCACCCTTGGATTAAGGGGAAGTAATTGTACTAATGTGTTTGTCTAAGTCTTATAGAGCTATCTTGAAGACAAACACACATTGAGGGGGAGCTTATATTGAAGGGGAGCAAAATCGTCAACATTTAGACTCCCAGAAGCTCACAAGCTTTAAGGGGTTGCCATCATCAAAAAAATGGAGATTGTTATCGACATAGTCGCGTAATGGATTTTGATGATGCAATGAGAATGAAGTCTTCGACACACAAATGCGAGACAATATAAAAAGATATCGAAGTACAACTTGGTGAAGAGCGAGAATGTGAAGACTAGCGGTAAATCGAGATAATCTTGCAAAGTCTTAGCTTATGGCTCTAATTGTAATGTGAATTATATATTCAAGTGCCTCAGCTCATAAGGAACATGCACATTCACTTAGATGCATTAGGTTCATGTATAAAATGCATTAAAATCCTCATATTTACATTTTTGGTACTGAGATCGGCATACCGGTCCCTTAGTGGTGTCCATACCGATGAGATGTTCTGTTTTGTACACTCACTGGAATCGGCACGGACCTTATCGGTCTCATACCGGTCAACATACCGGTGAACCTATGGAATGCATGGCTACTGGAACCGGCACAAACCAAATCGGTCTCCATACCGATCATATACCGGTGAGCTCAATGGCTAGTTCCCTTAGTGGAACCGGCACGACCTAAACCGATCATCATACCGGTGACCATACCGGTCAAGCTCTTCATTGTGCACACTCTCTTAAACCGGCATAAACCATATCGATCCTCATACAGGTGACCATACCGGTCTAACGGTGGAATTTTCCTAACGGCTATATTACCGTTGGAGAGTAGCATAACGGTCTCAGCAGTGTCTGTTAGGGATGTTTTTCATTTTCTATATAAATGAACCCCAATTCTTTTAGCCAAGGTTATATAGATTACATACAACCTTCATACACATTCTCTAAGGCAAAAACAAGAGAGTTATCACACCTTCATAATCAAACACTCTCAAGCTCACACATTACACATTCATATCATTTAATAGTGAGCTTAGATAACTTGGGTTCGCAACTCACACAATCTTCTTTATATTTGTGAGTGTCCAAGTGTGTTTTATAATTTCATATCTAAAACACTTGCGGTTTGTGAAATCTCATTGTTTGGGTAGTTGTAAAGGTTTGTGAGTGAGCCTACGTAGAAAAATCAAAGTGTAAAGGTTTAGATAGTCGCTAAAACTCTTGGTTGCGGGTGAGCCACGGAAACTCACTTTTAGTAGAAATCTTCAAGCTCGGCTTGAGGGAGTTAACGTAGGCACGTTTGGCCGAACCACTATAAATCTCGATGTTGTTTTCTCTATCCTTATACTTTTACTTATTGCAAGTTTATTTATATTTATGTATGTTGAATAGAAAACTTGCATATAGGTTATTTATTGAAATATAGAAAATTAACCTAAGTGCTTAATTGGTAATAAGAGCTAAAATCGGCAAAGATTTTTAATTCCGCATTTATAGACGATAACCCAATTCACCCCCTCTTGGGTATATAATTTTGTTTGTCGCTAGTGCTTGTAGGTAATTTCAGTTGGTATCAGAGCGAGGTATTCTTAAATAAAGACTTAACTCAGGGCGAGTTATTCTTAAACAAAGACTTAACCGTCCGAGAATAGATCATAGCATCTACAAGCTACACAACATACTTTGCTGAAGGAGTATCCACCGATAGATCGCCATTTTATGATGGAAGTGACTTCAAATTTTGGAAAATGAGAATGTTGAACTTCCTTGTACCCGTTGATCCGCAATCCAACTTAGAAATTATACTGATCGGCGTAAACACACACGTATAACGCAAGCGTACGCATCGTTCAAGTAGTATAAAAAGTATCGATCCCACGAGGACTTAATACCTAATCTATTAGTTTTATGAGGTCAAATGATTACTAGTATCTAACATGTTGATTGATTGATTTGAAATGGTGATTATTCTAAATTTAAAAACAAGTAAATAAAATTGCATAAAAATAGTTTTAAGAAAATTCAAAATTAAAAAATGTCTAGGGTTGTGAATCTTTCTAATATCTTTTAAAAGATGAATTGGTTATTTCATGGTTGTGTAATAAATCAGTTTACTAACCTGAAACACTAAATTATGCAAAAGCCTTTGTCGATGGTCAGACGCAAATACCCAGTTTAACCCAATTGAACCATATGTCTATGTCAACCAAATTATCTGGATTCATTAAGTTTAAGTTCCAATTATGGCTACCCCCGCCCGACATGTATATATCTATCCTGTAAGGAAATCTATTAAAGGGTTATCTATCCTCAAGGAAGATCGTGGGCTATTAAGTCTAAGGCTGAAACCTAAAATTCCTTTTGTCAAGTTTATTTTAGATTTACCACATCAATCTTATTGGTGATCAGAAAACAAGAAGCATGAGCTTAGGACTTAATAAGTAAACCTTTAAATTACCCAAACTATAAAATAACTCATTATAAACCGGTGATATTAGAATTCATCACAACCCCAGATAACTAACTTAGTTACGACACATAACTAGGGCTAGTAAAAACTTAAATAAAATAAAAGACATAAAGTAAAATGGTGAAAAGTAAATTACTGAAAAGTAAATGACGGAAAGTAAATGCTGAAATTAAATGCTGGAATTAAATACTGAAAATTAAATGCTGAAAAGTAAATGCTGAAAGTAAATTACTGAAAAGTAAATGCTGAAAGTAAATTGCTGAAAAGTAAATTGCTGAAAAGTAAATGCTGAAAAGTAAATAAAGTAAAAGTACAATAAAAGAAAATGCTGAGGTAAAAGGATCCACTTTTATTACTTCTATTTTAGATATCTCCCTTAATATAATATCTTAAATTTGCATGATAATTACCAACCAATCATATAGTCTGTATCCAGATTAAGTCAAATTAATAATTAATTACCAACCGACCAATCAGGCGGTATCCAGTTTAGTCAGGTTAAAACCAATTTAAATAATTACCAACCGACCAATATGACGGTATCCTCGTTAAGTCAGGTTTTAACTATTTTATATATTATAATTAAGGGAGATTAATCTAAATATTAGTAATAAAAGTTTTACCTTTTACCCCAACAAATGGGAGTTACCTCCTCATTACTGAAAAGTAAAAACTGAAAATTAAAGAAAGAAAAGTATTGTGCGTAAAAGTAAATTACGGAAAGTAAAAACTGAAAAGTAAAGAAAAGAAATTGTGAAAGCGGAAATTAATTACTGAAAGCTGTAAATAAACAAACAAGATACAATCTTCTTAGTATTCTTAAGGAATTCTTTAGAAGAAAGTATGAATTTACAAATGAAATGGCTTGGTATTTATAGGTAAAATTTTGTCTCCATCAAATCATCCACCAAATCCATTATTAATTGCTCTACTAATTGCTTATCATGTTTGGTGGTGATTTGATAATTTTTATTATTTATTTATTAATTTATTTTTTACTTTGAAAATGATTGAAAATGACTTTAATAATTACACACAACACACTTCTGGATGGTTCATCTATTTCGGGCATGAAATCTTCCGAATTAGAAATTATTTTGTCTTTAAAAGTTGTAGATATTTGAATATTTTTTAATCTGGAACTTGAATCAGCTCAATCTGATATCGGAGTAAAACGTTATGCCCAAAATATGACAAATGCACAAAACTGAAATTTCCAAAACTGCACTTCGTTAAAACGCCCTTTCAAGTTTTCAATCTCCAAAATTAATATGTCAAGTCCAATTTTTGCCCTTATTTGACCCACATTTCGTCCTAAATGATTTCATTGTGTCCCAATATTATTTTATCTGCAAAATAAACTAAAACACATCAAACGTTCATCAAAACTCAAGAAACTATACAAAATATTAGGTTAAATGAGTGGGAAATAGTGATTAATTACCACTCATCATATACGAGGGCAAAAATCTTCGGTAAATTCTAATGCACTTAAATTTTTATACGAACCATTAGATAAAAGCATAATTGATAGGATTCCCAAATGTACAAATGTATATGAATTATGGAATTCCTTAGAATTACTAAATGAAGGAAATAATGAATTAAATGCATGCAATATTGATTATAACTCATCATATGATGAAATTTGTAATTTGGCTTGCATGGATATAGAATATCCTATAGAAGAGTCGGAAAAAGAAATTATTATTGTATATGAAAATGAAATTTCCGATTGTGATGAAATGCTTGACATGCTAAATGATTTGCATGATAAATATAATGCTCTTGGAAAGAAATGTAATTTGATTAAGGAAAACCATACATCACTTCAACATGAACATGTATCATGTTTGGATAAAATTCGTGCTTTAAGAAAATGATGATATTTACTTAAAGACCAAGCATGAAAATGATGTATTAATTGATCAAAATGAACATGCATCTCTTGTTGAACAAATTCATGCTTTAAATGATAAGGATATGTGTTTATGTAGAGCATGAACATTGTGTAGAGAATATTCAAAATAAAGTATCTGCCTCTAAATCATCATGTGTTTGTGAATCTTTGAAAATTAAAAATGATGCTTTGAATAAGAAAGTAGATTACTTGAAATGCATTGTGAACAAGTTCACTCAAGGAGAAATGAACTTTAAAATGCTACTTGGTTCACAAAGATGGGTGTTTAGAAAATATAGATTAGGATATAAGCCTCACATGAAGGAAAAATATTTGAACAACTATTTTGTGAAGGCACTCAATTCATATGCACATTCATCACATGTACATGCATCCAAAACAATTGAATCAAATGATGTATGCTATGCATGTAATAGGAAAAGTCACAAAAGTTATGATTGTTTGACTAAAAAGAAGAATGTACTGTTATTTGGGTTCCGAAAGGAACTAAGATTAACCCCCATGGACCCAAAAAAGTTTGGGTACCAAAGTGTAATTGATAAATTTGTAGGGGGAGCTTTGGGAATTGATCTTAATGAGAATTGCAAAATTGATCCCCAAATGGTCAAAGAAATGAGGAATCGCAATGGTAATAGGTAAAATCCGTATTCACGGAAACATTGGTACCGTTTTCTCTAAATTTTGTATTAGTATGCATATTTCAAATTGGTTAATATATTTTTGAAGCATACAAAATGATTAGGCAATGTAATCAAACTTTCTATTGGTATCAATTGTTCATTTGATATCATTAAATGCCTTAATCATACATTTAAACCCATTTTCATATCAATCGGTATCACACTGAATTTATTGAGTTAAATTATGTGACTACTTGATTGATTTGCATTGAAAATTCTTTTGCCATATAACATATTTGAATAAAAATGAAATGCATGTATAGAAACATAAGTTTCCCATTGGTATAATGAAAAACATAGATTTTTTTTAATTATCTAATTGGTATCATGAAATGTATTGAATTATTTTTAATTGGTATCAAATTTGGGGAGAAATCATGCTTAAAATGATATTCTATTTCAAATAGTATTCATTGGAATCTAGCTTTTGAAAAATGCTCTATGGATGAATTTTACCTTTTATGGAAAAAATGGGGAACGCCAAATGTGCATATTTTTAAATTTTGGTATCATCATTTAATGCACATAAGTAATTGGTATCTCATTTAGACTTAAATTTTTGCTTTTCCACTTTTTAATAATGTCAAAGGGGAGAAATCATTAGAATGAGATTAAAACTTGTTTTACCCTCACCCTTGGATTAAGGGGGAGTAATTATACTAATGTGTTTGTCTAAGTCTTATAGATCTATCTTGAAGACAATCACATATTGAGGGGGAGCTTATATTGAAGAGGAGCAAAATCATCAACATTTGGACTCCCAGAAACTCACAAGTTTTAAGGGGTTGCCATCATCAAAAAGGGGGAGATTGTTAACGACATAGTCGCATAATAGATTTTGATGATGCAACGAGAATGAAGTCTTCGACGCACAAATGCGAGACAATACAAGAAGATGTCGAAGCACAACGTGGTGAAGAGCGAGAATGTGAAGACTAGCGGCAAATCGAGATAATCTTGCGAAGTCTTAGCTTAGGGCTCTAATTGTAATGTGAATTGTATATTCAAGTGCCTAAGCTCATAAAGAGCATGCGCATTCACTTAGATGCATTAGGTTCATGTATAAAATGCATTAAAATCTTTATATCTGCATTTTTGGTTCTGAGACCGACATATCGGTCCCTTACCGGTGTCCATACCAGTGAGATGCTCTATTTTGCACACTCACTGGAATCGGCATGGACCTTACCGGTCTCATACCGGTGAACCTATGGAATACATGGCTACTGGAACCGGCACAAACCAAACCGATCTACATACCGGTCATATACCGGTGAGCCCAATGGCTAGTTCCCTTAGTGGAACCGGCATGACCTAAATCGGTCATCATACCGGTGACCATACAGGTCAAGCTCTTCATTATGCACACTCTCTGAAACCGGCATCGACCATACCGGTCCCCATACCGGTCTAACGGTCGAATTCTCCTAACGACTATATTATCGTTGGAGATCGGCATACCGGTCAGCAGAGATCAGCATACCGGTCTCAGCAATGTCTGTTGGGGATGATTTTCATTTTCTATATAAATGAACCCCAATTATTTTTGCCAAGGTTAGAGAGATTACATACAACATTCATACACATTATCTAAGGCAAAAACAACAGAGTTATCACACCTTCATAATCAAACACTCTCAAGCTCACACACTACACCTTCATATTATTTAGTAGTGAGCTTAGATCACTTGGGTTTGCAACTCACACAATCTTCTTTATATTTGTGAGTGCCTAAGTGTGTTTTATAATTTCATATCTAAAACATTTGCGGTTTGTGAAATCCCATTATTTGGGTAGTTGTAAAGGTTTGTGAGTGAGCCTACGTAGAAAACTCAAAGTGTAAAGGTTTGGATAGTCGCTAAAACTCTTGGTTGCAAGTGAGCCACGGAAACTCGCTTTTAGTAGAAATCTTCAAGCGCGGCTTGAGGAAGTGGACGTAGGCACGTTTGGCCGAACCACTATAAATCTCGGTATTTTTTTCTCTATAATTATACTTTTACTTATTGCAAGTTTATTTATATTTATGTATGTTGAATAGAAAACTTGCATATAGGTTATTTATTGAAATAGAGAAAATTATCCTAAGTGCTTAATTGGTAATAAGAGCTAAAATCAGCAAAGATTTTTACTTCCGCATTTAGAGGCGATAACCCAATTCACACCCATCTTGGGTATATAGTTTTGTTTGTCGCTAGTGCTTGTAGGTAATTTCATACTTTACTGACCAAGTAGTGTAAACTTTGACCAAGAACAGTCTAAGAATGACAACGTCATGATATAACTCAATGTCAGTTGCGACGTTTTTGCAACTGTATCATAACTAGTCATTCTAAGGTCGGTTACGTCTTTACCATATATAAGAGGATGTTATATAAAAGAAACTGTTTATTTTATTCACAACAAAATGTTACATTAGTATTTACAAGGAAATACATAATAAAATTGGCGCTCAGAGCACCAACCCTAACACATACATGTATTCTAAATACATATATGCATTTGTTTGAATCAAAACAAAAACCAATTTAAATCCCACTATGAAATGTCTCATGAACAATTCTAGCATATTGTGTTTATAAATTTAGGAGCTTCGCGACGCCGAGACGTTCTAGGTCACCCAAAGAATCCTTAGCAGTCTTATAAGATCTGTACACATCATATAAAGAATCATCAAGGTTGTTCAGAATATAATTCATACATAAAAACTCATTGTGTTTCCATGCATCAATTTCATTGAGTTTTTCCGCAGGATTATTATCTCCATCTGCCACAGGGCATTCTTCCTTGACGACATGTACAAGACTCAATGTTGTTAGATAAAATAACATTTTCTGTTGCAATCGTTTGAAATCCAGTCCTTTGAACTTGTCTGATTTCTCAACATGAGGCTTCACAGCATTCGCAGATTGTTCCATGAATTTTCTGCTATAGATTGATAGAAAACAATCAACGAATGCAATAAGTTTTATTGAAACAAAAACTTACAAACAAAATACAAATCAAAACAGAAACTTACAAAGCAAGTAATCAAAATCAATAACAACAGAAACTTACAGTGCAAGTAATCAAAAAAAAAAACAGCAAACTGACTTTTATAAATTGAGGCTAGCAGATAATGCTATGTCCTATAGTAGAAATTCGCCCATACTTTTGTGCTTATAGTTCGTTGGACGTCTGCCACCAGGATTCAACAATCTGAAATCAAAATTTATGCACAGAATTTTCGATTCTTGGCGAATTTACTAAATGGTTCTTATTTTTCGTTTTCAATGATCATAAGGAGTTCAAATTTATATATAAACTTTGCAACACTGTTTTGTATATATAAATAAAATTGGAAAACAGTTAATGATTAATAGATGCAAAACACTTTTTCCAGTTTTTCAGAAGAGTTGTGTTGATCAGACACAATTTTTTGTTTTAAAAATTAAAAAAAAAAAAAAAGTTTTCTAGCAAAAATCAAATCTCCTCTATGTTTTTTCCAAGAGCCTCAAGGCCCATCTTTGATTAAATATATTAATTAATTCTAATATCATGTCTATCAACTAGACACATCCAAACCCAAGCCTTGATTTTTCCAATTTAATATAAGTGTTTAGAGAACACTTATAAACCTTTCATTTTCCATATCATTTTCCAATATGATACTACTCCCTCTATTTGCTATACAAACTTCTTTACCTGTCAAGCTAAACATAGAGGAGGTTTGAGCTTTTCGAATATTTCCTGCTTTAAACAAGCTTTGTTGGCCAAACAAAGTTAGAGGATAATCACAAATATGGAATCTCTTGTTGCAAGAGTCCTAAAAGCGAAATACTTCAAGAACTTCAACTTGTTAGAAGCTAGAGTGGGGCATAGGCCTTCCTTTATGGGGCGGGAAGGTTATTCAACATGGCTACAGATGGAGAATCGGTTGTGGGAAATATGACAAAAGAGGAGAATACACGGTTAATTAATATAATTTTGATACATCAACTCTTCCAAGAAGATGAAGTTGAGCTAATATTATTAGTAAGATATCTCTGCCGAAGAAGCCTAGAAAGGACCAAATATGCCGGCACTGTGACAAAAGAGGAGAATACACGGTTAAAAGTGGCTATCAAATAGCTTTTAAGCTAAAATTTCCTGCTCCCTGGAAGTTGAGAAGTTTTGTGCTCGAAATAGAACATTATATGGAGTCTGAATTTGCTTGAAAATATCAAAATTTTTACTTGGAGATCTGTCCAAAATTTGCTCCCAACTGCCGTAAATCTTTCAAAGAGAAATGTGATCCCAAGTCTTATATGTCAAAGGTGTCACAAAGGGGTAGAAGATGTGATTCATGCCCTAGTTAAATGTAAGTTTGCGAGAAATATTTGGAGAAACTGCTTCAGATGGAGGATTGTTTGATGTAGAAGAAGAAGATTTGTTGAGTAAGCCGACAGATATTGGACATAACCAGGGCAAAGAAGGGGTGGAAAAGGTTGTGGTTTTATACTGGGCAATATGGCACTCAAGGAACTTGTGGATTATGCAAGGAGCAAAGGAAAACTTCTTTATGACAGAGGGCAGAGCTTCAAGTTCCAGTGATGGAGAAGAGGAATAGAGATGAGAGTAGCTAGGGGTGGGCAAATTAACCGCACCAAACCAAACCGAACCGAACCGAATCGAAGGTTCGATTTTTCGGTTTATGTTTGCATTAAATGATCGGTTTGGTCTGGTTCGGTTTGAATCGTGAACCAGACCCTAAACCGATCAGTTTCGAATCGAACCGATCGATTTAGGGATTAATTCTTCTAAAAAAATTTGGTTCGGTTTGGTCCGATTTGGTTCGAACCGAATTAAAACCAAACCTAAGTATTAAAACTGAACTGAACCAAAAATGTTTGGTTTGATTTGGTCCTTCCGATTCCGATCGGTTCGGTATTTCTTAAACCAATCGATTTTAGATTTGGTTCGATTCGATTTAGTGTAGGACAATGACGCCCCAGAAGGATGGGTAAAGCTAAACGTGGATGCATCAATCAAAAAAGACTTAAATGTTTTAGGTCTAGGGGCAATGTTCAAAACCTCATATGGTAATGTTACAGCCGCAGCGGTTAAGAATACCAGATTTTTTTGGTAGCGTAGCAGCAATGGAAGCTAAGGCCATGATCTATGGCTTGCAGATTGCATATCAAAATAGATCGACTCCGCTTTGGAAATTGCTAATCAAATCTCCATCAATATTGAGAGTAGATTAGAAATTTTATGGGCAATAGACGAAATTCAAGAACTAATGAGCAACTTGCAACGGGTGATAATTAAACATGTCCCAAGATCATGTAATAGGTTTTCCCATTCTCTAACAAGAGTGGCTTTAGAATTTGTCTGTCCTGCTGTTCGGGTGGGAAGCTACCCAAAACACATACAAATGTTAATCATTAGTTGATTTATTCAAAGTAATATTTTCCCTTCAAAAATGGGCTGTAAAATATAGTTAAACTATTTTTTTTTAAATCTAAAATTTTATCTTTGGGCTCTTAACCTACTAGGTTCTTTGGGAGAACATGGATTTGAGTTCGTACAGACGCAGAGATTTTATTTATCCTAAATCGAAAATAGATTTTTCTCCAAATATTTGAGTAGGAGATAAGCCTACATTTCTAGATATATTATAAATATATGTGTACAATGTCTTAATAAATTTTAAATTATATATTTATAGATTAATAGGGTATTTAAAAAAAAAAAAAAAAA
Organism: Zanthoxylum bungeanum; assembly: GCA_019454045.1. Lineage (NCBI taxonomy): Eukaryota > Viridiplantae > Streptophyta > Magnoliopsida > Sapindales > Rutaceae > Zanthoxylum > Zanthoxylum bungeanum. The sequence continues at coordinate 121,732 of SKCR01029059.1, read as the reverse complement.
AAAACTGAAATTCTAATTAAGAAAGAAAATCTCTGGATACAACACAGAGTCCTTAAAGTGTGATGAAGCCTTTGATTAATTGATTTGACTTGGCAACCGATAATCAAGATCTTTGATCAAATGGGTATTTGCCACGTCTGCAATATGTTGTCTAGCAGTTCACAACACTTTAGACAAGACTTTGCGGGAGGAGGGTATTCCCGTAAAATCAACCGACCACGGTTAGAGTCGTTGAAAAGGTTAACGCGGAGGACAGTCTGTGAAGGCCGAAGGGTGACCAAATTTTATATTAGTCAAAATGTTGATTGTAGAAAGAGACATCTTACTAAACCTTATTAACGATCGTTAGTGACGATAATCCGTCAGGATGAACTGAAATTTATCAATTCAGGTCCCGTTTTGATAAATTAGTGATGAAAAATCATCTCTAATTTTATATAATTTTTTAATCGAGAGAAAAATCATCATGAATTTCTCATTGACTTTTGAATTAGGGACGAAAAATCAACTCTGTCCGATTTTTTATATGGAACGAAAAAAATCAAAATTCATTTTTTATTCATGTATGAAATCCCGAATCTCCAATCGCGATTCAAGATTTTCTACCATCCACAAGTCTGCCAGTGTCATTATCGTCAAATTAAGAAACAAATCAGGTCAGTAATCCAACTTAGCAACATAATCAACTTACAAAAATGACCCTAACCTAGACAGTTGTCATTTCCAAGTTTGGTTCTTTAGGTGATCCATCTGTATCTGATCTGATGCTTAAAGAAACTTCAAAGAAAGACAGAAAATATATTCACACCGCCAATGCTTAGTTAGCCAATCATGTAACGTGCTTGCATGTATATAAATACATCATATAAGCAACAAAAATAATTCACATACAAAATAACAATTTGAACGATTCAAGGAATCAAAAAACATTATATAAATTCACTTCCCTTACAAACACTCAGAAGCTTTATTCTCTGTTTTTTTTTTTTTTTCAGAAAAATGAGTTCTTCAATAGTTAAAGTTTTGTTCTTATTGGGTCTCTTGGCCACCTCATGCATGGCTCAGGCACCAGGTGCTTCACCGGTGCCCTCACCGTCAACAATACCAACCGCTCCAGCCCCATCACCAGCAACTCCAGCACCAGCACCAGGCAAAAAAGCTCCAACGCCATCACCAACTGGCTCGGCTCCCACGCCCAGCAGCGTCTCTTCTCCTCCAGCTAATGCACCCGGAAGCGACGGCACACCAACCGGTGAGCCAACTCCGTCTGATGTGCCCAGTGGTAGCTTCGTTGACGGTTGGGTCAACAGAGCAGCTATCTTTGGCTCTGCTCTTGCTGGAACATTCTTTGCGCTGATCATGGCTTAGAATTATACGTACTTCATTCCTTTATCTTCAATATACGATCGGCTTTCAGATTTTCAGATCCGTTATTCTTATTTGTTTGTACTTTCAGAGTGTTTTTCTTCTTTCTTTTTTTTGATTCATTTTTTTATTTTTATTTTTGTATTTTCATGGATTCATTTTTCATCTGCTGATAGTTGATCCCGATAATTATACAAGTCTATTGATCATTTGATGATGGGAGACTTGGATGATTGTAGAGATTGGGCTGGTATACATATAATATTAATTTAATATAACAGTTTGTTATTCTTTGATTTTTGGCTATAGATTCGGTTGTAAACTGAATTTTGTGAGGAGTTTTTTTTTTTATAAATAATGATGGGTTGTTATTAAATAATAATTTAAACATAATTAAATTTTAATTATTAAAATACATGTGATAAAAAATTATAAAATTCTTAATTTTTATGATTAATTTGATAATATTCTTTGTTCATGTTGTTGAAATTAACTCATTTTTTTAAGAAAATAATAAGAGACTAAAATATGATTAAACATGAATATTATTATCATTAAAATGACATCATAATCAAATTATTTTGTCTTTTGTTAAACACCATTTAATCTCTATATTATTATTATTATTTTTTCTTTGAGCTGTTGACCATTTTGCACCACTGACTTTGGCCTAAAAAAAAAAAAAAGGGCTTCTCCCTCTTATTTAAAATATCGAAATTGCCCATCTCTTTTATAAAAATCCACTCCCCCAATATATATATATATACACTTATTTAACACTACTTATATATATAAATATATATATTAATTTAATACTACTTACATTTTTTTTATTAATTATTTTTTCTAATTTTGTTTATTTTTTAAAATTTATATTATATATATATATATATATTAATTTAATACTACTTACATTTTTTTTATTAATTATTTTTTCTAATTTTGTTTATTTTTTAAAATTTATATTTTTTTGCTCTTTATATATCTAATCTTTTTTATTTATTTAATCAGAATCAGAATCAAATAGACTATGTGAAACTTTATTTTATAAACTTATTTTTTTGATAAAATTATATTTTTTAATACATAAATATTGTTAATTAAATTAAAAAATAATCAAAAATTTAAATTAATAAATACTAAATTTGTAATATTTATTAAACAAATAAAAAATTATATATATATATATATATAAAGAGCAAAAAAAAATTAAATTTAACAAAAAATATTTATTAAATAAAAAATGTATTTTTAAATTAATATATATATATATGGGGGCAAATTTAGAATTTCCGGGGAGACGATGGGGAGGTCGGGAGGTGGGAGTAGCAGTTTTCAAAAATAAAAAAGGAATATGGCAAAAGTCGTGTGATTGTTTCCATGTTTAACTTTGACCTTTTAAAATGATAATATTCATTTTTTTTAAACATTGGAAACTCTTCATCTAATGTCAATAGTTATTCATCGTATAATAACGACAACAACTCGAATTTAAATCAATATCAACTTCTATAATCTTTCATTTATTTATAAATTATTATTTAATAATTATTGAACACAATAAATAAAAAATTAAATATAAAACTCAATTTAATATTGAATTCAAATCCAATTATTATACAATAAGGCTCAAGTTTTAGCATAAGGATAGTTTAATTTTGAGGGAGAAGCCTTGCCAAGTAATTTAGGAAAAGTTAGTTGTTTGCCTCCTGTTTTGGTTCAGTTGTAAGTTGTAACCTTTGTCGTTGGATGTATTATCATACAATTATAATCTTACGAGGAAAAAAAAGTTCTTGAATCCAATAGTGATACCACATTACTTATATATTAGTAATCTAATAATATCTTGTCACATGTAGGGATGGCAGTGGGTAGGGTTTGATACGGGTTTGTCATTACCAAATCTGCACCCGCATATGTAAATAAATTACCAAACTCGCACATACCCACTGCGGGTTTTAATTTTCATTACCAAACCAGCACCCGCATATAAAAATAAATTACCAAACCCGCACTGGTACCCAGCGGATTTTTTGCGGGTTTTTAAAATATTGAATTCTCTTGTGTTCTTAATAATACAATCTTTTTAATTAAATATTGATATTTTTTCATAACATATAAGAAAAGAAAGTATTTGATAGTTTACAAATTATGATACATAAATAAAAGTTTAAAATATTGATAACATAATGTCAAATTCATATCATCACAGTTACATCCATTAATCACTAGCTGAATATCCTTCATTATGTTAAATTCATATCATCAAAGTTATTGAATCATGACCATAAGCAATTCAAAAATATTAAGAGATAGCAATTCAAAAATTGTAAGGTAGTGAGTCCTTTTATATGAAAGATTTTTTTACCCTAAAAATATAAAACAAAAAAACTAAGCTTGCGGGTAGCGGATACCTGTTGCGGATATCCGCTGGTTTTGCTTAATTACCATACTCGCAACGGGTTTTTTTAAATTATCAAGCCCGCTTAAATATTTACCAAATACTACCCATTGCGGGTGCGTTTTTGCGGGTTTGTGGGCGAAATTATCATCCCTAGTCACGTGTGATAAAGTATTAAATAATAATTATTATTATTATATTTAATACAAATACTTTTTATTAATTAATAATATCATGTCACTCATTCCTTATATATAAAAATATTAATTCTCTTGATATAGAATTACAACTTAATTCATCTATGAGGTTCAAATTGGCTTGTTTGGCTTAACAAAGTAGAGAACCTTTATCTCCTGGTAATGGGTATGTATTTCCCAATAAAAATTTTCATTCTGTCATTATTCGTAACGACGTCATTTGGATTTTTGAAGCAGATCATTTACCTAATTTTGATTTATCTTGTAGTTCTTTAATATGTGTTAGAAACCGAAATATGAGAGTTGAAGAAAAATATACTACTTTTCTTGATTTCAATATGAATTACAAATTATCTTTATATAGGTATTACAAAAGAATCAATATTAATTACATATCAATTAACATTAATGTCATATCTTTGACAATATGCTTTAGCATTAATATCATATCTTTGATATTAATATTAATATAATATTTTTGACAATAGATATTAACATTAATATCATATCTTTGAAAATATGAATTAACATTAATATCATATCTTTGACATCTCTCTTCAAACTCGAGATAATAATGAGGAAATCAGATTGAGTTTGGAAACAAGGGTTGTGTAACGGCCAGAAAGAAAAGACTTGGTGAAGATATCAACTATTTGATCATCAAAGCGTAGATACACCAATCGAAGAGTACCGCGAGAAATATGTTGATGAATGAAATGACAATAAATCTCAATGTGTTTGGTACGTTCATGGAATACATAATTATGCGCTATTTGAATAGCGCTTTGATTGTCACAGTAAAGAGTAGTAAGGGGTGGTTGAGGCACTCTCACATCTTTGAGAAGCCAACGTAGCCATAGAAGTTCGGCAGTAGTAGCAGCAAGAGCTTGATATTCAACCTCAGTACTAGAACGAGAAATCAATGTTTGTTTTTTACTACGTCAAGAAATAAGCAAGTCACCCAGAAAAATACAATAATCAGTAGTGGATCGACGATCAGTAAAGTCACATGCCTAATCTACATTAGAGTAAGCTCGAAGAACAAGTGAAAACTTAGCAGAGAAATGGATACCACAAAAGAGAGTGCTTTTAACATAGTGAAGGATGAACACAACAATATAATGAAGAGATCGAGGAGCAGCCATGAACTGACTTACAATATGAACAACATAGGCAATGTATGGTCGAGTGATAGTGAGATAAATAAGACAACCAACTAATTATTTGTGAAGAGTATGATCATTAAGATGAGTGTCATCCATAGGTGTAAGTTTAGTATTATACTCGTCATGGGTTGGAACTGTCTTGCTATCTGTAAGGCTGGCTCGAGAAATAAGATCAGAAGCATACTTAGCTTGAGAGAGATGATAGCCATCATCATAGGAAGTAACTTCAAGGCCCAAGAAGTAACTCAGAGAACCAAGATCTTTCATTTCAAATTATTGACTAAGAGACTGTCTAAGATCCGTAGTTCCTTATTCATCATCCCCAGTAATAATCATGTCATCGACATAAAGAAGTAGCATCTCGATGTCTGTACCAGATTTGCGAAGGAATATGATAGAGTCATGTGGACTGGAGGTGAACCCAAGCTGACAAATAGTCATACTGAACTTGGAAAACCATGCATGAGGAGCTTTTTTTCAGACCATATAGGGCGCGACATAGATGACCTACCTTGTGTGGTGGATGATCAAGACCAGAAGGGGGTTTCATGTAAACTTCTTCAGCTAGATCACCCTTGAGAAAAGCATTATTGACATCCATCTGAAACAAACTTCATTATCGAGCAGCAACAATGGAAAGTAGGCTGCATATTGAGGTAAGACGAGCAACCGGAGCAAATGTGTACTCATAATTAACCCTATATTCCTGAGTGAAGCCCTTAGAACCAAGACATGTTTTATAACACTCAAAAAGAAATCTGAATGTGTTTTTATTTTGTATACCCATTTGCATCTCACTGGAGTTTTACCGAGACGAAGATCAACTAGGTCATAAGTATCGATTTTTGCCAAAGCATGTAATTCATCTTGCATAGCTTGTTTCCAATGAGGATTAAAGTATACCTCCTTATAGCACTGGGGTTCATACAAAGAAACAATCATGGAAAAGAAATGATAATTTTAAAGATAAGTAAGAGGGTGTCTTACTCGAGGAGGATAACAGGAAGAGGAAGTATCAATATCATGGGAGTGTTCAATCTCAAGGGTGTTAGGGACAGTATCTACAGAAATAGCATCATCAAGGACATATAGCAATAAGGGTTGGACGTCTGTAAGCTCACTGGAGGTACTTGCATCATGAACATGTCGAAATAACTCAATAGAGAGATCAGTGAAAATTAGAGAGTGGTTAGAAGCCATTTTGAAATCGGAGAAGGAATAGAACATAATTTGCTCCCATGAGACAACATGACGTGAGATGAGAAGTTTTTGTGACATAGGATCCCAACAACGGTACCATTTGTGTTCAATTCCATAATCTAAAAAACATTAGAGTCAAGCACGAGGTTCTAACTTTTGGTGCTCGGTAGGAGAAAGAATGACAAAACAAACACTCCCAAAAACTTTAAGAAGATCATAGGAGGGAGAAATACCATATAAGCACTCATAGGGAGACATGTGTTATTTAGTGATTTAAAAAGGAATACGATTAATAACATATACTGCGGTGAGAGCGGCTTCACCCCAAAAATGTTCTGGACAAGAAGATGAAATTAGCATGGATTGAACGAAATCCATAATTTGGCGATGTTTGCGTTCTGGCTCTTCCATTTTATTGAGAGGTGTATGGGCAAGATCTTTGAGATATAGTACCTTATTTTTTCAAAACATTTGAAGTGTAAAGTCAATATATTCTTTGGCATTATCAGTGCATAATTTTTTATGGTTTTTGAAAATTTTGTTTTGACCATAGACGCAAAATCAATGAAAATCTGAGGTAGTTCAGATTGATGTTTCATGAGAAAGATCTAAGTAAACCGAGAATAATCATCAATGAATATGACAAAATATTTGGACCCTCCCACAGTGAGTATAGGAGAAGGTCCTCATATATCAGAGTGAATTAAGTTAAAATGAGCGACATAAGTATTATTATTATTTTTTAAATATAAAGTTGGTTACTTACTAAGTTAACATGAGACACAATGTAAATAAGATTGTTCGGTAACAAAACCTAATGACCCATTTGAAATCAAAGGATGAAATTTACTTAAAGAGACGTGACCAAGGCGTAGATGTCATAACTGAAGAGAGGATGGTGTAGACACCACACATAATTGGGAGAAGTGATTGGAAGGAAGATGCATAGAGATAAGCTCAAATAGATGTCAAACTCTACGACATGTCTCAAGAATCTGTCCCGTCTGCGGATCCTGCACACGACAACCAGTGGAAGAAAATATTAGTTCGAACCCAAGTTCACATAATTGACCAACAGATATAAGATTGAAAGTAAGTTTTGGAATAAGAATTGTGTTCGGTAATGTAAGTGCAGAGGTATATATTTGTCCATACTGGCTTACAGAAATTTGTGAGCCATCTGCAATAAAAATTATAGGTACAGTCGTGGTGGGATAGATGGAGGAAGATAACGAAGATTGAGAAGTTATATGATTGCAACAACCAGAATTAAAGTACCAAGGAGAATTACCCGAAGTGGCAGATAAGTCAGTAGAAGTATTGGGAGGTATGGAGAGTATCTGTATAAAGAATGTGTTTCTAAGTTACCAGTGGATGTAGCAGAGGCAATTGGAATTGCTATCTTAAAGGCTGACCAGATCTTAGGGAAAGAGTATGGCATTGCTCAATGGAATGGTCAGGCAGCTTGCAGTAGTGACAATCCACCCTAGTGAGACAGTGATAGGCAATATGGCCTTTTTTCTTGCATTTGTGATATTCAGTAAGACTGCATTCATTCAGAGTATGACCGAATTTGTTACAAGTGCGACAGAATTTGCTTCCACCTTTCGAGAAATGTTCGCCCGCGGCGACAAGCACAACATCATCGCGAGATAGCTTAAGTAAGCCAAGGTGAGATTCATCAGACAATAACCGAGAGACAACAGCTTCCAATGTAGGCATAGGAGATTGATGTAATAAAAAGGCTCTACAAGATTCAAAATTATCAGTAATGGCCATAAGAAACTGAATTAAACTTACACTATCACAGTGGGCAGTATATTTAGATGCATCAATAGCACAATCCATTGATGGTTCAGAGAGCAAGTTAGTCCCAAACAGATTCCATTGTAGCCAAGAAATTAGTAATAGACTGATTGCGCTCTTGTTTTAAGTTATGTAACTTTTCACACAATTGATACTGGTTAGAGATAGCAGAAGAAGTGTACCTTGTGGTAAGCATATCTTATACCTATTTGGCAGTTTCATAGCCGCCAAAGTAGTGGTGAATGGAAGGAACCAAGGTATTCCAAAACCATGTCAAGATCTGGTGATTCTATGGCCATTCTTATTGTCCCAATCCTTGAGACGATTAACAAACTTGTCATCAGGCTCATTAGTTTTCCGTTGAGAAGGTTTAACGTCGCCAGTAATATAGCGCCATAATTTTCGATATTTGAGAAAACTACGCATTCCTTGAACCTAGAGACGGTAGTTTGGACCTTGGAGGATGGTATGAATGGGTTGCATAACATCACATTTGTCCATTAGAAAATTATTGGATGGTCGTCGGATGATGGGGATGATGTTGGTGGCACTAATGGTGGCCGGAGCAGCTGGAAGAGGTGGTGGCGGGAGGTGGTTGTGGTGGCTAGGGTTTGAGGGTGAGAACTACATTTTGGAAATTCGAATTGGGTGTTTGTACACAAGAATAAGGGTGTCTAGAAGGGAGATAAGACATGTTTGAAGACGGGGACAAGGAAATTTCGAGAAATCGTAACTCGGACGTCTGATACCATGTTAGAAATTGAAATATGAGAGTTGAAGAAGAATATACTATTTTTCTTGATTTCAATATGAATTACAAATTGTATTTATATAGGCATTATAAAAGAATCAAGATTAAATACATATCAATTAACATTAATATCATATCTTTGACAATATGATTTAACATTAATATTATATTTTTGACAATATAAATTAATAATAATATCATATATTTGATCATATGAATTAACATTAATATCATATCTTTGACAATATGGAATAAGATTATCTTTTGAGGTCATTAAGAAATTTTTGCTCAATGATGTCTGCCTGTAGTTTAATTATCTAATAATAATTATGTATTGTGTTTCCGCAAAAATTTCGCTTAAAGAGTTTATTTAACAGACTCTTAGAATTTTATTGAATTGTTCAACCTAAGTTATAGAAAATGGAGATTTTAGTTTTACACTCAATTTGCTATTTTTTTGGGGTGAAATTAGTCTTTTTTATAATTAACTTTTTAGTGTAAAATATATATATATTTATAATTGAGGTAGACAGATGATAATTTTTAAAAAACGAGAGGTTTTTTCGGACTTTAATAATTCTTTGGGTGGATGTGTGATAATTTTCTTTTTTTATATCACATCATCATATTCTATTAAAATAATATAACCATATAGGTAATCCAAATTTTTTTATTAAAATAACACAAGATATCATCATTTAACTACTTTAGAAATTGAGAAATAATAAATAGACATAAGAATTATTGGTGTGATATTTTACTATTATATCTTTACATACCTTTTATTTTATTGTTGTTGGATAATATGTGTCATTAAACGAAATTAACATGCATCAATCAACTTAATCATTCACTAACATGCCAATATCAGAACATGAATAAAAAGTTAGAAAACCCTGGAAAGTATTAAAGAATATTAAAACTTGGTCCAAGTCTGCTTTTTTCCTTAAGAACTTATTAGCACCACCTTGGTGCTCTACAGATATCTTGTGGCTAACATTCTCCTAGGATTACTTGGATACTTCTTGTAGAATGGGCACTCCTTTCAAAAGAACTTGAACAAGGATAAAATGATGGAAAGACTCTCTTTTAACTTGACTCACTTAGACTAAATGAATGACTTATTAATGTTGGAATTTCTGGATGATATTAAATGAATCCAAGACCCTCCTTTATATAGGCATGGATGGGTGCCTTTGAGAGCACCATTTGGCTTAGGGTGTAACCCTCCTAAGGGTTATACCCTTTCCTAAAGTCAAAGAAGATCTAGAGATGCATCATTCCAATGTAGAGGACATGTCCATTCATTATTGTGCATTTCCCATAAGACATTACTTAAGGGACATGTCTCTCATCCTCTATTACTATATATATTATAGAATCTATAACAATCTCCCACAATTCTCTAATATTAATGCAGACACTTAAAAGAGTTTCCGTGAAATAAAACTGCATCGAAATAGGTAGCTTTCGCCTTGAACCTTTCTTAGTGAATGACAATCGGACTTACTTAGTAAATCAATGACCCATAGTCTTGAATTGTTCTACCGTTGGTGTAAACCAAGACAATTGCCAACACACAGCTTCACTTCGACCATTTCCCGTTCTATGGTTGTGTTCATTTCGGCTATGAACATTGGTCATGAATTCATCAAGTACTTTAGGGAATTCAGCCTTTAAAACTCCCATGGAAGCGACCTCACTTCTTACTTGAAATATGTGATCTATTATAAAGAGGTAATCTGTCTTTACCCTCATTAGGACTCTTTTCCTAATATAGTGATCATTAAAAGCCTTAACTTATCCTAGCCTTGACAGACAGCATTATGTGTCATTACAAGAATGGGAAAGAGTATAAAACTCTATAGTTCTTATTTTGAATTGCACAAAGTTTCAATTGTCCTTTTTGAACCTAGATCTTGGGATTTCCAGTCAGCTAGGTTGGGTTTCCACAGTGACAATTCTTAATTTATAGGCTTCAAGATCATTCCCATTGATGACTTCTCAACTTGTTCTCTAAGTAAACCTTTAGTAACTGGATCCTCTGTTTTCCTTTGATTTGACATAATCTATCGAAATTATACCACTTGAGAGCAGTTGTCGTATGGTATTATCTCTGAGACGTATGTGTCGAGACTTACCATTTTACATGATATTTTGGGCTTTTCCAAATGATTGGTTATCACAATGTATGCTTATTGTTGGCACTAGTTTGGGCCAATTTGGAATATCCTCTAGGAAATTTCGAAGTTATTTCGCTTCTTCCACTGTTTTGTCTAATGTTATGAACTATGATTCCATAGTAGACCGGACAATACATGTTTGCCTCGAGGATTTCCATGACACGACTGTACCACCAAATATGAAAATAAATCTACTCGTAGATTTAGAATCCACTGTATTAGATATCCAGTTAGCATCGCTGTATTCCTCTAGAACAACATGATATCTCGTATAATAAAGATCATATTTTGAAGTTTCTCTCAGATACCTCAAAACTCTTATTATGGCTTTCCAGTGGTTATGTCCTGGATTACTCGTATATCTGCTAAGCTTGTTTATATCTTGAGTAATATCAGGTCGTGTGTAATTTGTGAGATACATCAGACTTCTGATGCTTCTCGAATACTGTAATTATGATACGCTTGAGCCAGTATTCTTTGATAAATGAAAAGTTGGGTCTACAGGAGTTCTAGCCACATTTAGATTTCTTTTGTTATATTTCTCGAGTATCTTCTCAACATAATGAGTCTGAGATAATATATACCCCTCTGATATTCTAGAAATCTTAATTCCTAAAATCACATCAGCTACTCCTAAATCTTTCATATCAAATTTTATGGTCAATACTTTCTTGATAGACTGAATAATCTCATGATTACTATCAATTATCAGCAGATCGTCTACGTAGAGACCGTCTACGTAGAGACACACAATGAAATATTCTTTTTGAGTTGATTTGATGTATACACATTTATCGCACTCATTGATTTTAAACTCACTTGACAACATCTCTTTGTCAAAATTTTCATGTCATTGTTTAGGTGCTTGTTTTAATCTATATAAGGATTTTACAAGTTTGCACACCTTCTGCTCTTATCTAGGAACATTGAAACCTTCTGATTATTCCATGTAAATATCTTCATCTAGTTCACCATTTAAGAATGACGTCTTCACATCCATTTGGAGTATTTCAAGACCAAATATAGTTGCTATGGCTATGAGCATTCTTATTTATGTGATACGAATCACTGGTGAATATGTATCAAAGTAATCAATGCCTTCTTTTTGTCTATAACCTTTTATGACAAGTCTTGTCTTGTACTTATCTAATTATCCATCCGGTTTCATCTTCCATTTGAATATTAATTTGTAGCCCAGTGGCTTACAACCTGGAGGAAGATCAACCAACTCCCAAGTATGGTTTTGTAGGATGGAATTAATCTCACTATTGAAAGCCTCTTTCCACAAAGATGCCTCTGACGAAGACATTGCTTCTTTATAGCTTTGAGACTCATTTTCTAACAAGTATGTCAGAAAATCGAGTCCAAATAACTTAGACATTCTAGCTCTTTTGCTACGTCTAGGTTCAATTTCCTCAATATTTTCATGTTTATCTGATTCTTGGTCAACTTGATCACTGTCTTTGACAGTATCAATAGTTCTTTTGAGAGACTCTGTTCTTTATCTTTCCGTACAAGGAAATATCTCTTCAAAGAATATCGCGTTCCTTGACTCAATTATCATATTTGGATTGATGTCAGGAATTTCATACTTATGTACCAAGAATCGATACGCACTACTGTTATGAGCATATCCAATGAATATACAATCAACAGTATTGGGTCCTATTCTAACCTTATTAGGTTTATGAACCATCACTTTGGCAAGACACCCCCACACTTTCAGATATTTGTAGAAAGTTACGTGACCTTCCACAATTCATATAGTGCATTGTCCAATCTTCTGTGAGGTAGCTTGTTCAGCACGTAGTTGGCGGAAAGCAAGGCTTCCCCCCGCAAATTCTGGGGTAAACTAGAGTTTGTCAACATGGCATTCATCATTTCCTTCAATGTTTGATTTTTGCGTTCCGCAATCCCGTATTGTTGAGGCGAATAAAGACCATTAGTTTCGTGAATAATTCCATGATTGGAACAATATTCACCAAACGGTGACACATATTCACCCCATCTATCACTCATGGTTCTTTTGATTTTCTTGCCAAGTTGATTTTCAACTCAGTTCTTATAATGTATAAAGCTCTCAATAGCTTCATCTTTGCTCCTCAGTAAATACACATAACAGAATATTGTGCTATCATCGATAAAAGTGACAAAGTACTTTTTACCGCCTCTTGTTTGCACAATATTCATATCACGCACATTGGAGTGTACAAGTTCTAAGGGTTCAGAACTTCATTCTATCGAATGAAATGATGTTCTATGCATTTTTATTTCAACACATACCTCACATTAATGTTTGTTATCAATTGTAAAATTAGGTATAAGATCTATGTTAATTCATTTTCGCATTGTATCATAATTAACATGTCATCTTCAGAACAACTGTGCCTTGTCCAACCACTCTAGAGGTATATGAGTTTCTCATTGTCAAATGATCGCCACCATCGACCTTTTGATACGAGGAAAATATCTCGATATCAACACAGATATGACGTGTAGCCCCAGTGTCTACCCATCATTCTCTCGGATTCCCAACCAAGTTGGCCTATGTTACAACTATTGAGAGCTTCATCTATGAGATCTCATCAGTTAGCTGCTCATCCTCAGTGGAATGAGCCTCATTTTTCTTTTTCTTTCCTTTGTCCTGAGACTTCTTGTTTCTGCAGTCCTTTTCCATGTGACCATTTTTTTCACAGGTGTAGCACATCCCTTTGAACTTCTTGTTTTCTTGGGAAGAATCAGCTCCACTGTTCTTTCTCTTTTTGCTACCCTTTCCACTCTCGACGATGTTGGCTTTAGACTTCATAGTCTTATAACTGGCCTTCTCAGACTTCATGTTGTCATTTTCGATCCTCAATCGAACTCCAAAGTCTTCAAGCCTCATTTGTTTCTTTTTGTGTTTCAGATAGCTCATGAAGTCCTTCCATGATGGAGGTAACTTTTCAATTATTATGGCAACTTGAAACGTCTCGCGGAGTTTCATTCCCTCATCCAATATTTCATGAATGATTAACTGTGGTTCACCCAACTAAGACATCACCGTCCTTGAATCTACCATCTTATAGTCTAAGAACCTACCCATGATAAATTTCTTCTGTCCGACATCCTCAGTTTTATATTTATTCTCGAGATATTTCCAGAGAATCTTCACAGAATTCATGCCTTGGTATACATTGTACATGGTATTGTCAAGTCCTCCTAAGAGGTAGTTCTTGCACAAGAAGTCACCTGACGACCATGTCTCTTCTCGCAGTTGCTTGGCTCCACATGACCCGGAGGATATTTGAGGTACTTAGCCAACTGCAGTGTTTTCAGGTAGAAAACATTTTGCTCTGCCATTTGGTTTTTCTCCATGAGCGAACGATACTGTGATATTTCAGTTAGCCATGTGTAACCGGAGAATCAACAGTAATCAGTAAGTCTACAAAAGATAAATTACACAACAATCAAACATATGATCTTGCTTAAGGGATATATTAAGAATCCACTAGTTGTTATATTGGACGGTAGTACCAAATAACACAAGTCTTTGAATTTACGACTAAGGTTTCTTGTGATAAATGAATAAAGGAAAATTCCCAGAGGACGAGGGGCGTCTAGAGTAACCACTTAAATCTCTACCCACTTAGGCTCTTATCGACTTGTTGACAGAATATCCTTTAAACACTTTCTCAATAGAATATCTTAGACATTCAAACTTAGCATTACACTTCAATTCACAATACAATAATAAATATGTGTAAATTTGTATGTATATTTATAAGTCAATCAAGCTTGGACGGAATTACTTATATAAAGTTACACTTTTAATTCTCAGCCAAGTATGCAACACAAAACTAATTTTCAACTTTATCACTATGTGTATGCTTGTGATAATTGAACACCCTAACATTAACTTAAACCTATATTACCAAGTTTATAATAATACAGTATATGATTTTCCTAAGTTAACACTATTGCATATATGTCATACATGTATATCATATGGTAATATAAATTAATATAAGTCTATGTTATTATTTTTGAATCTAAAATAATTCCAGGATTAATTTCGTTAGTGTCACGTTCGTTAATTCACTCGAATGAAACTTCCCAGTGAGTTCACGTTCGTGTAATGTTCGTAAATGCGTTCAAACGAAGTGTTCTAGAGAATTCACGTTCGTGTTGCATTCGTAAACGTGTTCGAACGAAGTATTCCAGAGAGTTCACGTTTATATTGCGTTCGTAAACACGTTCGAATAAGTGTTCCAGAGAGTTCACGTTCGTGTTGTGTTCGTAAACGCGTTCGAACGAAACTACGTAAAATAGAATTTTTACCTACGCGTTCATCGGAGGTTCGAACGCCCATGCATATTTGTCATGCACATAACATATTTTCCAGAAAATTGACAATTAAAACTTGTAAGATTTCATCTAACAACACTTAAAATGTAATAAGTTCTTAAGATTGTTGGATAATATGTGTCATTAAACGAAATTAACATGCATCAATCAACTTAATCATTCACTAACATGCCAATATTAGAACATGAATAAAAAAGTTAGGAAAACCTGGAAAATATTGAAGAATATTAAAATTTGGTCCAAGTCGAGTTGCCTCTGTTCTTAAGAACTTATTAGTCCTGCTTCGGTGCTCTACGAATGTTTAGTGGCTAACGTTCTCCCTGGATGACTTGGATACTTCTTGTAGAAGAGGCACATATTTCACAAGAACTTGAACAATGACAAAATGATGGAAATTCTATCTTTTAACTTGACTCACTTAGACTAAATTAATGACTTGTTAGTGTTGGAATTTATAGATGATATTAAATGAATCCAAGACCCTCCTTTATATAGGCATAAAGGGTGGCTTTGAGAGCATTTTTTGGTTTAGGGTGTAACTCTCCTAAGGGTTATACCATTTCCTAAAGCTTAAGAAGGTCTAGAGATGCATCCTTCCAATTAGGGGTGAGCGCGGTTCGGTTTGGTTCGGTTTTTGCTAAAAACCGAACCAAACCATATTTTACGGTTCAGATTTTTTACCTCTCAAACCAAACCATTAAATAACAGTTTAGTTCATATTGAAAATTTTTTAAACCAGCGGTTTATGGATTGGTTCGGTTCGGTTTACGGATTATTATATTTAAAATAAAATTTCATCCACTTAAGTGGAAAAAAAAATTAGTCTATCCAACAAATGGTATGAAGTGCTAGGGTGTAAGCTGTGACTCCATGAAATATATGCACTCCATAAAGGATTGAAAAATGAGGCACAATTAATTCTTATATTTTTTAAAAATTACCTTGAATAATGATGCTACCATCATTCTAATTAAGAGACAAATTCAACATCTTACTTTCAAGAATAATGATGGTACCATAAAACAAATAAATTGAAGAATAAAAGTATTAACAAATAAATATATTAACAAAAATTTAAGAATAAAAGTATTAACATACTAATAAAAAGAAAATATATAATAAAATTAAAAGAAAAATACAAAATTTTTTATAAAAATTTATATTTTTTTAATTATAACGGTTCGGTTCGGTTTAACAGGTGCGGTTCGGATTAGGTCCTGAACCGAACCGTAAACCGTTTGGGGTGGGCCAATCCGAACCGCAAACCGAACCATTAGGAAAAAAATCGTAAATTCGGTCCGGTTTAGTTCGGTTTGCGGTTTGGTTCAGTTCGGTCGGTTTTTTTGCCCACCCCTACTTCCAATGTAGAGGACATGTCTCTTCATTATTGTGCATTTCCAATAAAACACTACTTAACGGACATGTCTCTCCTCCTCTATTAATATAAATATTAGAGAATTTATAACAATTACATTCCATGATAGAAATTATATATTTTATTGCATTTTTCTATTTAAGAGATATGTAGCAAAACTTAAGGTTTTATAAAGATATATTAGTAAAATATTATATCTCAATATTTATTGTATTCATTTGTTATTTTTCAATTTTTGAAGTAGTGAAATGATAATAATCTAATAATATAAATATCTTTCTATTTAAACGTCTTTAAAAAAAGGATCTCCTAATTCCTATCGAAGACATTAAAGATTGTGTTTCAATTGTGGGGAATGTTGAAACGAACTTTTGATTGGTCTGGCAATATGGTGATTAATTAGATACTTTAGAGAGCCCGTAGGGACTCTGTGGGCTTAAGAAGCCATGTGAAGCTTACATGAAATTAGGTACATGTAATGGATGTTGGACGGTTGTGGATACCAGTATCAGATATCCGCTATTCATTCAACAGTTAAAGATGAGTTTGTATAATTTAGCTTGTGTTGAAATTGATCTTCAAAATTATGGAGAATTATCGGTGTCGTGTTAATTGTAGATTATATGTGATAATTTTATTGAAAATGATTTTTAAAATTTTATTGAATAAATTTGTATTAAATGAACCAATTGTATCGGATATAGTATATCCTTTAATAGATTTCTAAGTTTTCTGATTTTTAGGATATTTCAAAAGATACGTCATATTAATGGATGAATGTTATGTAAATATCGATCCTGAAAATTTTAGCAAAAATGGATAGGATGCGGATGCGGATGCGGATGCGAATATATCCATATTTCCATGTACTTGTCTCATCTTTGTGTGTGTAAAAGATGCTTCCAAACATTTGACGGTGAGGTAATAAAACAATGGCTTTCTCTTATTGAGATAAAGATTTCAAGCATGGAATAAAGGAGAAGGCTTCTTTAAGGGTGGTAAATAGGTATGTTATGGTATAAAGTTCTAAAAAAAAAAAGATAAATAATTTTGATCTATGCTATTTAGGTGGCGACTAATCACGGTTTAATCAGTATTTAATCGTAAATAATTTTGATTGATTAATCAGCCGATTTCTAATTTTTGAATTCTCAAAAATCGTCCGATTTCATTTTTAATCTATTTTTAGGTTTTCAATATTTTTTGGAGTTTTGATTTACAATTTTGTGTGAAAAATAAAATGATTTTGTCAGAAATGATTATGAGATGCTTCAACTTAAGGATTATTATCGGAATAATAACACCAGTATCCCTAATTTATTATATTTTCTTAATTAAGGATAAATTTTTCCGATTGTATCAAAATGGTCTCTATTCATATTAACTTAATTAAGAACTCTTAAAATTAATTTACTTTTTTAAAATCATATATGACTAATTTTTATTGATTTTTGAAGGATCTTAACATATGGTCATTTTATTTTTTATTTTTTATTTTCAATCACATGAATACCAATTTTACACTTCTCGATTAATTTTTTATTAATGCCAGAATATTTCTAATTAATTGTAAATAACTCATGAAGCGTTTTGTTATATGAAATCTCGGCCAAAGAGAGAGCCTTTGACCAGGAGTTTCATTAACTAAATAAGTAGCCCACCTATATCCTTATTACGGCCCATTTATGAACAAGCCATACCTAAGTAGGTGTCTTGAGTAAAAGACATGGTACCTTCAGGAATAGAATCAATGGAGACCAATTTTCACTCGTAGCTAGATGTATAATTTATTTATATAAAATTTCATATACATTCTGATATGGTATCATGTTAGAATTATTAAACAATACATAAATAGTATTTTTAATGTAACGCAATGGAAGTTACAACACTTCCAAAAACTTCTCAGTGGTGAAGTGTACAACACTCTGGTTTGGTGGTATAATATTCAGAATTTGACTTTCAAATCTTAAGTTCGAATCATGAGAGTGCGTTTTGTTGCGATATTTTATATCATATCATAAGTGTACGGTGTCAAGTTTTAGTAAAGATGAGTGAAGAGTGTCGAACCCACATGGATTGTGTTCAACTCACACTAATTACTATAATTAATAATCTTAACTTTATTTAGAAGCAACTAAATTTATAAATATCTGAATTTACAACTAAAAGATAAATAAATAAGATATGAGGAGAAACCAAGATACGAGAGATTCTAGAGTCTGATTTCACCTATCTATCCCCTATGTATTTGTTATGCCAATCAATCTTTATTCAGTTGCATTGTTTATAAGTCAAGAATCCTAAGGTATTCCACTCCCTCTACCGAGCAATAGTGAAAAAGATTATCAATTACAGACTTTGATATCCTTATAAGAATCTAGTAATCAACAATTCATTACGTTATGTGATTTTTTGTTAATGACTTCAAATGGATTATAGATTCTCCCGAACTCTACAAATCTCCTAGGTTATATTCTCTAGATCCTATTCAAAATCTCTCTCTTCCGAGCGATAGATTCTAAACATGCATAATCTCAATTTGTGGCCAATAAACAAAAAACATTAAACACAAGATAATATAAATAAACTGAATTCAAACTTTATAATAATCAACTTGGCAAATAATACATAGGTTCAAGCATTGGCTATATCATCCTCTAGAATTAAGGAGTTAGTTCATGACTAAAGATAAAAACAAAAACAATTGGGTCATGAACATAATATAAATCATTAGAGTTTAAAGAAGAAACTAGATTATAAAACCCAAATTGAATCTCTTCCTCTTCGGACGTCACCGCCTTCGTCTCCTCTTGTCGCTCTTCAATCCTCCTCCATGGATCTCTCTAAAAATATATGTTTCCCATTCTTGGCTGTAAATTGTTTTGTAAGTTATTCATTAATATTCTATTTCAATACTTTTTCTCGGATCAATTAAATAAACTTATTTATTTAATTAT
This sequence comes from Zanthoxylum bungeanum, assembly GCA_019454045.1. NCBI lineage: Eukaryota > Viridiplantae > Streptophyta > Magnoliopsida > Sapindales > Rutaceae > Zanthoxylum > Zanthoxylum bungeanum. The sequence continues at coordinate 101,984 of SKCR01029059.1, read as the reverse complement.
CCAATTATCAAATTATGAAAAATTACACAAGAAATCATATTTCTTGGTAATTACCGAATTGCCCCATAACTTTGTAAATTGATCATTTTAGTCCAAAAATTATCAAATGTAATTTTGAAATGATTCTAAATCATTTCTAAAATATTTTTCAACATATCAAATACGTCAAAATCAGATTTGCAACAAATCCCCAAAATTTTAGTCTAATTGCCGTAAGGTCCCTATAGATTGCATTTTGTTCATTTTAGTCCTCAAAATTGTCAAATACAATTTTAGGTGATTCCAAATCAGTTCTAAAATGATTTCTAACATGTACAATACATGAGAATACAAATTAAAACTCAAACCCACAATTTCTTGCAAATTGCCGAGAAGGACCTATGGTTTCCAACTTGTGCATTTTGGTCCAAACTTGTTCAAAACAAGTCAAGATGAAATCCAATCATCACCAAACTTGATATACATCATATATACATCATAACACAACACATATATCAAAATCCTCAAATTTGGAATGAGTTATGAACCCTAATTTTTCAATTTCACCAAATTGTCCAATTTTACCAAATCTTTAAAATCCAACACTTTAATTCATTCAATACTTCACCAATCTAGCCTCACCACTTTGAAACAACTCTAGAACAATTCTAGGTCACCAAGGAGTGGCTTACCAACTCTAGAATGACAACTTGATTTTCCAAAAATCAAAAGTAAAACTTTGAAACCATTTCAAGCTTACTTACATGCATCAATCTTTCATCAAAGTTCACAACCAAGATAAACACAAACTATAAGAAGAGAGATAACACCAAAGCAACACAAAATGATGCTAAGCATGTTAGAAATAATTTTCATGTTGAAGACTTTGAAGAAAAACTTACAAAACCATGATTTTACAAGCCATCTTCCTTTAGCCTTCAAGCTTTTCTCTCAACTACTTTTGTGTTTGTTTTATGTCGAATGAACTTGTTGAATCCTAAAAGATGAAACAAATTAATATATACCTTCACCAAAAAGCCCTTGGCCGAAAATTAGGTATATAAAATATGTAGATATTATTTTGTTTCATTTAAAGTTACTTTAATCAACTTGTAAATTTTATCATTACACATTTAATGAAAATTCATAAGTCAACAAAAGCAACTTAAAGCATTTCCAAAAATATCACAAACTTAGGATATTTATATTTTTAATTAATTTAATTATTTAACAATTAAATAATTAAATAATTATTTAAATATAAATATATTAAATATATGTATTATATTTACATTAAATATCAAATACATATATATTTATGATATTAGTCAAATATCTCAATTTGACAATTAATTAATGTGTATTTCATAAAATCTAACATTAAATGCAAATACACAAAAATTAGAAAATGACTATTAGGTCCCAACACATGTATTTTTCGTTTAACCTTTAAACGACTTATAAATAATCAGTATTATTTATAAATGTTGTCCTAGTGCTCTACGAGTATATTTCATTATTGAGACTCTCTATATTCAGGTATATCCGTCACAAAATCCAATTTCGTGTCCATAATTTACCCATCCGTAAATTATGAAGACCACGGATAAACTAGGTGAATTATACATGTCGAGGTCATTGCATACGTATAATCCCTCTGTCACATGTATCTGGATAATACCAGAGATATAGATGTAAACGTCAAATCTCTATAGGTATTATCCTGTCGACGTATCTATTAGTAATCTCTAAATAACATTCGGAACTCACTTATGAAGTATACTGTGGCCACAGATTTAACAGACTGTTAATCATATATGGACTACCTATGCTCTGTACATAGAACTGACGGATCTTATCTTGACACACACATGATATCCTGAGGATCGGTCCACACCCAACGAACAGGCGGAGGTCTGATCTAAATAGATTGGTGACGTGACTGCCATCTAAGAGTGGAAGATGTCTCATACATCCACAGTGGTATCTCAAGTCGAAGGACCACTATGCTACTTAACCCGAGAAGATTTTTATTGACGTTTGTGTACCATCCATTAAGAATCTTCGGTGAGTCGTTCAGTGTTTATCCATTATAACACCTACACGTCTATACAAGTCTCCCTAGACTCATGGTTCATTGGGATAAACCATTGGACCAAGTCTCGATATACGACATGTACTGGTCTCAACAGATTTGACTAACTGACCCGTGTTAGTAAATCTTGACCAGGAACTATATTTGATAATATACATTTAGCAGTGACACTTCCCAATGTCAATTACAAACTAACTTTGTAATTGTGTACTGAATCATATATTATCGGGCCTTTGTCTAATATATACATATCACTAAACCACATTTAGTTTCAATCTAATCGTAATCAGATCGAATACGTATATAAAAACAAGATGTGCAACCATAAATAAGTAATATTATGGAAAAATAAATTGATCGTATTCATGAATCAGACATAAATACGATGCAGATTGGCGCTCTGAGCACCAACCCCAACATTAAACCCTTAGGCGACCCTAGTGGATGAGTTATAGTCTCGTGAGGGCTTACAGCAACGACACCCACAAACGTCATTCACAAACATGCAATCATGCAAAAAATATAATAAAAGAAATAAAATAGTCCCTACAGTTTCATAATATTGCCCTCAAAGAATGCTCATCAATGAAATCAGAGAACCTTCAAAGTACTCAATGTAACTCAAATCCAAGTTCTTGAATAAATCATCTAAGACATACTCACAGTGTGTGTGTGTGTGTAAAAGTTCATTTACAGCTCGACTCCCAAGTTAGCTCAATGATTTCATTTCGAAAATTGAGATTTAATGGGTCAAACCAACGTAGATATCTCAAAAGTACTATGTATTTGTCCTTTCAGTGTTTAGTATGGTACAATTTTTTTTTTTTTTTTTTTTTTTTTTTTTTTTATTTTTTTCAACACACATACCCTTTAAGGTGGCATTTATCCTTATGGTGGTCCTAACACTCGCCCATAGGTAGCTTCACGCTTATCGATTATAGGTGGTTTAACTTCTTTCTTTTCAAATTTTTTTATTTCTTCATTTTTTTTATCATATCATACATCATAACACTAGCATATTGAGATAGATATCTATGCAAACAGTCATTCATCTGCAAATAATTTCTTCAACTACTCAATTTGCCAACTACCTAGGTTCTTACTACTAAAAACCTATTATTAAGTGCTTACAAGTCTAACTTAGATCACATACTCAAGGCATCAAATAAAAGCAAACAAAATTCATCATTAGATTTATGTTTTACTATCTAGGACTAAAAATAAAACAAAGAAAATAATATTTTTTTTGAATAGCAGGAACTATCACTACATGCACACACCCACAAACTAAAAACTTGCATTGTCCTCAATATAAGATAAACATAAAGAAAAAAAAAATAAGGAACAACACTACCGTGCATAGAGTTGATCAGGCTTATGCTAGTCAGAATTTGATTGCGCGAGTTGTGTGGGTCGTGCTACCTACATAAATACTATGCAAAATAATAAACAAACAATTAGCACACAATAAATAAAATAAAGTAAAGTAAATAAAAATAAACAAATGCAAATGCAAGGGTTGCCTCCCCGCTAGCGCTAAGTTTAACGTCTTCAGCCATACGTAACCACCCAAATGGTCATGGTGGATTCTTCTTGGTATCCACTAGCTGTTGTGACATGAAAAATATAGCTTGGCGGGCTGTGGTAATTTATCTAAATGCCCATTATTGTTGATTGGTATGAGGAAGCAATCTGCCCAATATGTGCTTCTAAAGACTTCATTGTTGCCCCTATATTTCCCATGTGAGTCTCAGTATTGTTCAGCCTTGACTCATTCTTCTCAAACCTCGCTAAAGTATTAGCAACAAATATGCTCATGAAATCTTCTAACAGCTCTTTGATAGTTGAAGCCAGATGAAGGTTGCAAGGCATTCTCTGTATTAACATATGACAGGTTCGAATGAGAGTAGTTAGGCATAGGATTGCCTCTATAGTTTTTGAAGTTTTGATTGTTCACATATTGGACTTGGTCATATCATCTGTCATGTAAAAGTATTCTATTAGCAGCAACAGCTTTAATAGACGGTTGGCTTTGTCGATTGGTCAATGCTGCTAGATGAGTCGTGAGGGATGACATTTGAGCTGTAAGTGCAATAATATGATCCACCTCATATCTATTGGCCACCTTAGTCACAGTCGGACGTTCACTTGTCCATTGATGGTTATTGATGGCCATCTCCTCTAATAAAACATATGTGTATTCAGCAGATTTCTTGAATAAAATTCCTTCAGCAGCTGCATCGACCGTGGTTCTATTAGGACCATTCAGCTCATTGTAGAATAACTGAATCTGAACTGAGTCTTCGAAATTATATTGCGGGCATCTCCTGAGTAAATCTTTAAAACGCTCTCAGGCCTCATACAGATTCTCAGTCTCCAACTACCTAAATATGCTAATTTTTATTCTCAGTTAGGCTGATTTAGTTGGTGGAAAGAATCTAGCAAGAAATTTAGTAGTCATGTCCTCCCATGTTAGGATGCTTCCATTGGGATTGATTGCGGCCAACCCAACGCTCTATCCCTTAAAGAGAATGAGAATAAGCGTAGCCTGATGGCGTCTTTAGTAACGCCATTCATTTTTATGGTATCTGTCATCTCCAAGAACATCCTTAAATGCATGCTTGGATCCTCTACGGCTGAACCCCCAAACTGATTCTTTTGTACCATATTGATTAATGCAGGTTTTAGCTCAAAGTTATTGGCATTGATTGGCGGGTGCGCAATCCCAGAATAGTTATCATCTACGACCGGCTTGAAATGATCTCTGATTGCCACCTAGCATAGGTTGTTCTCTCTATTTTTAGCCGTCATTGCTTCTTTTTCAAGTTCCTTCTATTTCCTTAGTCTTCTCATTGTTCTTTCTATTTCAAGATCAAACAGAAGAGAGTTAAGACTTGTGGATCTTCACATTCACTGAAGCACATAAATAAAAAAAATGAATAATCAAAGAAAAACAAAAACATAAATAAACTTAAAACATAAATAAATTACAAATAAAAATAAAAAATCCAAATTAAAGATAAGGTTACTTGGTCATAATATTAATGTGAATTAAATTAACAATCCCCAGCAACGGCGCCAAAAACTTATTGCGATATTTTATATCGTACCGCAAGTGTACGGTGTCAAGTTTTAGTACAGATGAGTGAAGAGTGTCGAACCCATAGGGATTGTGTTCCACTCACACTAAGTACTATAATTAATAATCATAACTTTATTTAGAAGCAACTAAATTTAGAAATATCTGAATTTACAACTAAAAGATAAATAAATAAGATATGAGGAGAAACCAAGATACGAGAGATTCTAGAGTCTGATTTCACATAGCTATCCCCTATGTATTTGTTATGTCAATCAATCTGTATTCAGTTGCATTGTTTATAAGTCAAGAATCCTAAGGTATTCCACTCCTTCTACCAAGCAATAGTGAAAAAGATTATCAATTACAGACTTCGATATCCTTATAAAAATCTAGTAATCAACAATTCATTACGTTCTGTGATTCTTTGTTAATGACTTCAAAGGGATTATAGATTCTCCTGAACTCTACAAATCTCCTAGGTTATATTCTCTAGATCCTATTCAAAATCTCTCTCTTCCGAGCGATAGATTCTAAACATGCATAATCTCAATTTGTGGCCAATAAACAAGAAGCATTAAACACAAGATAATATAAATAAACTAAATTCAAACTTTATAATAATCAACTTGGCAAATATTACATAGGTTCAAGCATTGGCTATATCATCCTCTAGAATTAAGGAGTTAGTTCATGACTAAAGATAAAAACAAAAACAATAGGGTCATGAACATAATATAAATCATTAGAGTTTAAAGAAGAAACTAGATTATAAAACCTAAATTGAATCTCTTCCTCTTCGGACGTCACCGCCTTCGTCTCCTCTTGTCGCTCTTCAATCCTCCTCCATGGATCTCTCTAAAAATATATGTTTTGCATTCTTGGCTGTGTATTTTTTTTCTTCCCCGAGGTTTTGGAAGAGCTTATGTATTTATAAGAAAATCTTGGAGTCCTTGTGCATGTAAAACCTAAAAATTGATGTTTCTGGGAGTTTGAGCAGCGCCGCGGCGCCGGAAAGTGGTGTCGCGGCGCCCACTTGCGGGACATTTGTATGTGGGTTGCTGAGGAGGCCCCGCGGCGCCTATAAGTGGCGTTGCGGTGCTAGTCACTTTTTCTGGCTGCTATTTTCTGTGTTTTTCACTTTTCCCGTGTGCTTCCGATGCGTCTGTAAGGTCCCAAAACAAGTCAAATTGCCCCAAGATCCATGTTACAATGCTTCATACGAATAAGACATAAAATAAAATACAAAATATATTAAATGATACGGAATCTAACAAAATAGTTAGTTAAGAATGTAGGAATAAGTGGGTATAAACTACACTTATCACGTTTCTTATAAGAGCCTATGATAGCCAGAGATTTTACTTGCTCCGCTTAAGCTCAGAATGAGTGGTTTGACGACGGAGCTTCGAATGATTCCAAAAAAAAAAAGTGTACTCTTAAAGTATCACACACTATTTGTAGGGGTTTTTAGGGGGTGAATCCGGTAACGCAGCGGAAGCGGTGAAAATCCAATTTTCAGATTTCAAAAAATTTTCTCGGATTAATTAAATAAACATATTTATTTAACATTCCAATAATCAAATTATGAAAATAAATTCAATAAAACATTTTTAGGTGAATTTACCGAAATACCATTGCTTTGTATTTTTTTCCATTTTAGTCTGAAATTGATCTAATCAATTTTGAATGATTCTAAATCATTTCCAAGATGAACTTATGATGTTCAAAACATCAAAACACCAAAGCAACCAAAATCCCCAAATTCCATCATCAAAGCCGTGAGCTCCATTAAGGTTCAAATTTGTGCATTTTGCACTTTCATGCTTCAAGACACATCCAAATGATATCCAATCAACATGAAACTTTATATGCATCATATAAACACATAAATACACAACATATATGAAAACTCCCAAATTTGGAATTAGTCATGAACCCTAATTTTTCAATTTCCTCAAATTGGACAAATTAGACCAAATACATTAAATCAATTACTTCAATCATCATTCTTCCATCCAATCCAAGTCTTAACACAATGAAACAACTCAAGATCAAATCTAGGTCATTTAAGAGTGGGTCAATAACTCTAGATTAGCAACATGGTTTCAAAAACCTTAAAAGAATGATTATAACTACAATAGTCCCAACACTTCCTTCATTACACATGCTTCACACTTCTCCAAAACTTCCATCATCAAAAACCACAAGGAACAAAGAAAGAAACATCCTAAGAATATCATATATTAAAGCCTAGAACCTAAGGAACATATTCCTTACTAATAGCAAGTTTGAAAAACTTACTAAATTTCCAAGCTTTTGAAGTTTTCTTTCTTTCTCAAGCTTTCTTTTGGTTTCTTCAATGGTGTCTCTATTTTGTAAAAGTGTATTAGGTTAACAAATGAAGATGAAATGAAAACAATATATACTTGCTTTATTTTTAGCCTTGGCCGAATTTGCCAAGCCAAATACAAGATAAGTAATTTCAATTTCATTTCAAATTAATGTTATCAACTTGCATAAATATCTTAATACAACTTTATTAGATATTTATTTAAGTCAACAAAAGCAACTAACATCATTTACTTAATATATCCTAATGTAAGATATTTATATTTTAATTAATTTAATCATTTAACAATTAAATAATTAATTCATTCATTAAATACAAATATATTAAATATATGTATATATTTACATTAAATATTAAAAACATATATTCATTTAGGATAAAAGTCAAATAACTCATTTTGACTATTAATTAATGTGTATTTAAATTAATCAAGTATTAAATGTAAATACACAATAATTAGGCAAATGACTATCTAGTCCCTTTAGCACATATCTTGCGTTTAACATTTAAACGACTTTATAAATAATCAATATTATTTATTAATGTTGCTCTAGTGCTCTACGAGTATGTTTCATTATTGAGACTCTCTAGGTTCAGGTATATCTGTCACGAAATCAAATTTCGTGTCCATAATCTATCCACCCGTAGATTATGACGATCACGGATAATCTCGCTGAACCACACAGGTCGAGGTCATGGCAAATGTATAATTCCTCCGTCACAGGTATCCGGATAAATCCCAGAGATATAGATGTAAACGTCAAAACTCTATCGGGATTATCCAGTCGACTATTCTATTAGCAATCTCAAAAAGAATGTTTAGAACTAGCTTCTAAACTTTACCACGGGCCCATGGTTTTATCTGATTGCTAATCATATGGACTACCTATGCTCTGATACACAGAACTGACGGATCCTATCTTGATACACATAGGACACCCTGAGGATCTGTCTACACCCAACGAACAGGCGGAGGTCTGATCTAAATAGATCGGTGACGTGACTGCCGTCTAAGTGTAGAAGATGTCTCATGTGCCCACAATGGCATCTCAAGTCTAAGAATCACAAGTGCTACTCAACCCAAGAAGATTCTTATTGACGCTGGTGTACCATCCATTAAGAATCTTCGGTGAGTCATTCAGTGTTTATCCGCTATAAACACCTACACGTCTATACTAGTCCCCAAGACTAATGGTTCATTGAGAAACCATTGGAATCATATATTCCAGTATACGACACGTACCGGTCTCAACGGGTTTACTATACTGACCAAGTAGTGTAAACTTGACCAGGAACTGTCTGAGAATGACAACGTCATGATACTTCTCAATGTCCGTTGCGACGCTTTTGCAACTGTATCATGACTAATCATTCTCGGGTCATTACGTCTTTACCATATAGAAATATAGATTATATTATAGAAACTGCATATATTATTCATAATAATAATGTTTTACATAAGTATTTAACAGAAATACAACCGGGAATTGGCGCTCTGAGCACCAACCCCAACACTATATTCATAAAACAAAAATTGTGATATTTGTGCATCTTGTTAGAGAATTTTCAAATTAGGAGTTTGCTTATCTGAAATTACGAGAGCCAGTATGTTAAGAGAATATGCTGAGTTGGACTAGCCGATCGAACTCATACAGGGACGTATCCACAAAAATAGTTTATCTGGGGTATGTTTGAATCATAATATAATTTTTGAAATTTTAGATAGTAAAATATAACATCACAGAGATAATTTCATACTTCTTCAAACTTCGTCTTGAATATTAAGATGAAACTTTAAAATTAGAAGTCGAAAACCAAGATCCTTGAAAATTTTCTTTTGAACCACGACTCATTTTTCCTAATGATGTTGCAATTGTTGAACTTTTTTTAAAATATTTTTTTTATAATTGTTCAAGAAATATAATAATAATATGACAATTAAAAGTATCAGAGCCAAGAAAACTGAAGTATATAAAGCATTATGAACATAGGTCAATTCTCCATGATTTCAGAAGCTGTCTTTATATTTATGGTGTAACAAGTCGTTTCTCACAAAAGAAAATTGATAATTTTTTTCTTCAACTTAACAATACATAAATATTTATTCTATATATTTTCTTGTAAAAAGAATCAAATATAGAGTACCAAAGAAGCATATGATTCTCGTGCGTATTGTGTCAAACACTTAGTGAATATAATCTTTTTTTGTGAGAATTTTCCTTCTGAAACTGGGCCAAAAAATTATAACAATAAATTGTAATGAAATCCAGCAAGCAGAAACGTACATTCAACTTTCGGTGCTCCAGCCATGGAATTTCATGCATGCACTCCAGGTTGGCCAACTTGGCCAGTGAGTATTAAGTTGGCAACGGCGCCAAAAACTTGTTGTGATATTTTATATCGTACCGCAAGTGTACGGTGTCAAGTTTTAGTATAAATCAGAGTTAAGAGTGTCGAACCCACATGGATTGTGTTAACTCGCATTAAGTACTACAATTGATAATCATAACTTTATTTAGAAAACAAATAATAAAGATTTATAATAAACAAATATAAAAACAATTATATATGAGGAACTAATACGATAGAGATTCTGGATTCTGATTTCACCTAGCTGTCACTTATGTATTTGTCATGCCAATTAATTCTTGTTCAGTTATATTGTTTATAAGTCAAGACTCCTAAAATATTCACTCCCTCTCTCGAGTGCCGAGTGAAAATTTCATCAACTACAGACTTCGATATCTCTATAAAAATCCAATAGTTAACAACTCATTACGCTTTGTGATTGTTAACAACTTCAAAGGACTACAGATTCTCTCGAACTCTATAAAAATCCTAGGTCATATTCTCTAGATCTATTCAAAATCCCCTCTCTCGAGTGATAGATTCTAAACATTCATCATCTTCAATTGTGGCCAACAATCAAGAAGCATTAAACTCAAAAGAATATAAATAAATCAATAAAACTTCATAACAAAATTGATAAACACAATACAAGGTTCAAGCATAGATTACATCATTCACCAGAATTAAGGAGTTAATTCCTGACAAAAGATAAAAAAATAATAAACAAGTCATGAATCTAATGGAAATCATTAGAGTTCTAAGAAAGAAACAAGAAGATAAAACTCGAATTGAATCTCTTCTTCCTCAGACGTCACCGCCTTTGTCTCCTCTTGTCGCTCTTCAATCCTCTCCTTGGATCTCTAAAAATATTTATTTCTGTGTTTTGTGCAGTGTATTAGCCTCCTCTTTAATTCTGGACGAACTATTATATTTATAGTGGAGGCATGAAGTCATTGGGTACCATTAGGGATCTTAAAAACCCTAAAATTATATTCATGGAGCGCGTCTGACTCATCCGCAACGCCGTGGCTATATTAATTTGGCGCCATGGCGCCAAAGACTTTGTAATTTGTATGAGGCGTGAAGACTCGAGGGCGCCATGGCGCCATGCATTGGTTATTTGTATGTGTTATGCACATATCTCTTTAAATAATGTGTTGGGGCCCACGTGCTTTCTCTTTTATTTCATTCTTTTCTCACTTGGTCAAAGATGGTGGCTAGTCTCACGCCACTTTTGTTATTTTGATTTCTTTTCTTTACTTATTTTGTAAAATCAAACACCAAGTAGGCCCACACATGCCTTCTTACGTCATTCTTTCTAATTCTGGGCGCTGCGGCGCTAAGACTTGGGCGTCGTGGCTCCAGTGCACATAAATGAATAGATCTCCTCGAGTAGATGTAAATCGATATATTTTCGGTCTCGTAACTCTTTTTAGATCAAAAGTTATAGCCTTCTTAAGTTCAGTGCGCAGCTGATGCTGGTTTTTGCATGTTCTTTAGTCCGATGCTCCAAATAGGTCCTGAAACACACGTATTTGCTCCATTATCGATGTTCTAATGCTTCCTACAAATAAAATATAAAATAAACTATAAATGATATTAAATGATATGGAAACTAACAAAATAATAATCTAAGAGTACAAGAATAAGTGGGTATAAACCACACTTATCAAACACTCACAAACTTAAGGTTTTGCTAATCCCGAGCAAAAGATAAAATAAAAACTAAATTCAAATTATCAAATAAAAATTACTAAATTAACTAAGCCACTTTCGTAGGGATCACGATTGCATTTAGCGTGTGCAACAAGCTTTTAAACCCCTAGGCGGCCCTAGTTAGGGGTGGGCATTATCGGATTCGGATCGGATCGGACCGAATCCGAATCCGATCCGATCCGAAATGCCCACGATTGTTTGATTCGATCGGATCGAATCATGTTATCGAACTCGATCCGATCCGATAATTATCGGATCGGATCGGATCGGATTGGTTCGATCCTAATTCGAATCGGATCGAATCGGACCAATTCGATCCGAAATCATCCTATTTCGGATCGGATTGGTCCGATCCGATTCGAATTCGGTGGGTTTGAGTCAAAAAAATCGAGCGGATCGGATCGGATCGGATAAAATCCGATCCGATCGATTTTTTTTTAATATATAACGACATCGTTTTGCATATTAAAAAAAAAAAATTCGATCGGATCGGATTTTATCCGATCCGAAATTCGTCGAACCGGACCAACAGGATTCGATCGGATTTGCAAATCGGATCTGATGCCCACCCCTAGCCCTAGTGGACGAGTTATAGTCTCGTGATGGCTTACAGCGACGACACCCACAAACGTCATTCAAACACAATCATGCAAAAAATATAAAAAATAACAAAAGATAGTCTCGATAGTTGCGCATAAAATTTTCCTCAAAGAAAGCTTATAAATCAAATTAAAGAACCTTCAAAGTACGCAATTGCAACTCGAATCCAAATTCTCGAATAAATTATCTAAGCTAGACTCACGGTGTGTGTGTGTGTAAAGGTTCATTCACAGCGTGATTCCTAAGTAAGTCAACTCAATGATTTCGTTTAAAAATTAGAATCGATGGGTCAAACCAACCTAGATATCTCAATTATGCTCTGTAATTGCTTTATTTCGTGCTCAGTATGGTATGATTTTTTTTTTTGCTTGTCTCTTTTTTGCTTTTCTCATTTTGCATTTTTTTTTTCAACTCACCTACCCTTTAAGGTAGTATTTCTCCTCATGGTGGTCCTAATACTCACCCATGGGTAGCTTCACGCTTATCGGTTATAAGTGGTTTAGTTTCTTTCTTTAGAGATATTTTTCTTTTTAGCTATACCACACTTCATAACACTAGCAAATCAAGATAGATATCTAAGCAAACGATCATTCATCAACATGCAATTTCTTCAACTAGTCACCTTGTCAACTACTTAAGTTTTACTGCTAAAAACCTATTTTTAAGTGCTTATGAGTCTAACATAGATCAGTTATTCAAGGCATCAGATAAAAGTAAATCGGACACTTATCGTTTCTAAAATTTCACCCATAAACAGACAATATTATCACAGGGTTTATGCTTTACTATCAAAGACTAAAACAAATTTTTTTTTTAAATTTAAACAACTAAATAGCAAGTAAACAGCATGCACACACCCCCGAACTTAAAACTTGTATTGTCCTCAATGTAAGATAAAAAAATTAAAGAACAAGAGTGAGGAACAACACTACCGTGCATGGAGTTGATCAGGCTCTTGCTGATTAAAATTTGGTTGCGCGGGCGTTGTGTGTCTCGTGCTACCTGCATAAATAACATGCAAATTAATAAATAGCACACAATAAAATAAAAATTAAAAATAAAGAAAAAAATAATAAAACAAATGCAAGGGTTGCCTCCCCGCTAGCGCTAAGTTTAACGTCTTCAGCCAGACGCAACCACCCAAATGGTTATGGTGGCTTAAACGTAGTGAACCGGGTAATCTCATCTGCTTTCTTCTTTGGTATCCTCTGGTTCTTATGACATGAAAAAGACAGCTTGGTAGGCTGTGGTAATTTATTCATAGATGGTCCCCCAGGATATGTAGATTGTCCCCCAGTTGGAAATTTTGGACTGCACATTCGGCAAAATTGGCTCGGCTTCCTTTTTAACCTTCCAGGGATCATCTCCAAGTGAGCACTGGCCTTTCTTTTCCTCTTTTTACGGTGCTTTGGGAGTGGTTTCAGGTTTAGCTGCAGAGAATCTTCCTTTATGCATAGCTTTATTATGCTCATAGGTCGCTGAAATGATTCACCCTACGTGTTTGCAACTCCCTTCTCTACTACATCTACCCTGTGACATTTTGCATCACCTTGAGAACTCGGCATGGCTATGAAAACACTGAAGGTGATTTCTTCATCTTGACCTCTCATTATCAATTCACCTTTGTTTTCTTCTTCAGTTACTGTTTCCTCCTGAAATACCATTTCATCTTCTTTACTGCCCAAGTCCTGAGAGGTGTCTTTAAACTCTTTTCCGCTCCTACAGGTTATGATTTGACATTGCTCATTGGGGTTGACTTTAATATCACTCGGAAACACCAATGTCTGTTGATTGGCCATGGAAGAAACAAGCAACCCAATTTGCTCTTCTAAAGATTTAATATTTCCTCTATATTTCCCATTCGTGTTTCGAAGTTATCCAGCCTTGACTCATTCTTCTCAAACCTCTCTGAAGCTGTAGCTACAAACGTGCTCATGAGGTCTTCTAATGAAGGTTTCTGCTCAGCTCTTGGAGAATTGAAGCCATGAGGAGGTTGCAAAATATTTTCCATATCAGCATATGAAAAAATCGGATGATAATAATTAGGCATAGGACTGCCTCTATAGTTGTTGAAGTTCTGATTATTCACATACTGTACTTGTTCAAATCATGCTCCTCTGTTGGGTAAAAGCATTCCATTAGCACAAGCAGTTTCAATAGACGGTTGGCCCATTTGACTTGTCAATACTGCTAGATGAGTCATGAGGGACGATACTTGAGCTATCAGTGCACTAACAGGATCTGTCATTGCTTTTTTTCAAACTCACCTCGTACAAAAAAAATAAAACAAAAAAAAATAAAATAAAATAATAAGAAATAAAAACAAAAATAAAACTTGTAAGTCAAATTTAAAGGAAATAAAAAAAAAAAAAAAAATAAAAGTCTAAATTAAAGCTAAGATTACTTGGTAGTAGTATTAATATGAATTAAACAAACAATCCCCGGCAACGGCGCCAAAAACTTGTTGTGATATTTTATATCGTATCGCAAGTGTACGGTATCAAGTTTTAGTATAAATCAGAGTTAAGAGTGTCGAACCCACAGGGATTGTGTTAACTCGCATTAAGTACTACAATTGATAATCCTAACTTTATTTAGAAAACAAATAATAAAGATTTATAATAAACAAATATAAAAACAATTATATATGAAGAACTAATACAATAGAGATTCTGGATTCTGATTTCATCTAGCTGTCACCTATGTATTTGTCATGCCAATTAATTCTTGTTCAGTTATATTGTTTATAAGTCAATACTCCTAAAATATTCACTCACTCTCTCGAGTGCCGAGTGAAAATATCATCAACTACAGACTTCGATATCTCTATAAAAATCCAATAGTTAACAACTCATTACGCTTTGTGATTGTTAACAACTTCAAAGGACTACATATTCTCTCGAACTCTATAAAAATCCTAGGTCATATTCTCTAGATCTATTCAAAATCCCCTCTCTCGAGTGATAGATTCTAAACATTCATCATCTTCAATTGTGGCCAACAATCAAGAAGCATTAAACTCAAAAGAATATAAATAAATCAATAAAACTTCATAACAAAATTGATAAACACAATACAAGGTTCAAGCATAGATTACATCATTCTCCAGAATTAAGGAGTTAATTCCTGACAAAAGATAAAAACAATAATAAACAAGTCATGAATCTAATGGAAATCATTAGAGTTCTAAGAAAGAAACAAGAAGATAAAACTCGAATTGAATCTCTTCTTCCTCAGACGTCACCGCTTTTGTCTCCTCTTGTCGCTCTTCAATCCTCTCCTTGGATCTCTAAAAATATTTATTTATGTGTTTTGTGCAGTGTATTAGCCTGCTCTTTAATTCTGGATGAACTATTATATTTATAGTGGAGGCATGAAGTCATTGGGTACCATTAGGGATCTTAAAAACCCTAAAATTATATTCCTAGAGCGCGTCTGACTTATCCGCAACGCCGTGGCTATATTAATTTGGCGCCATGGCGCCAAAGTCTCTGTAATTTATATGAGGCGTGAAGACTCGAGGGCGCCATGAAGCCATGCATTGGTTATTTGTATGTGTTATGCACATATCTCTTTAAATAATGTGTGGAGGCCCCCGTGATTTCTCTTTTATTTCATTCTTTTCTCACTGGTCAAAGATGGTGGCTAGTCTCACGCCACTTTTGTTATTTTGATTTCTTTCCTTTACTTATTTTGTAAAATCAAACACCAAGTAGGCCCACACATGCCTTCTTACGTCATTCTTTCTAATTCTGGGCGTTGCGGCGCTAATACTTGGGCGTCGTGGCTCCAGTGCACATAAATGAATAGATTCCTCGAGTAGATGTAAATCGATATATTATGGGTCTCGTAACTCTTTGTAGATCAAAAGTTATAGCCTTCTTAAGTTCAGTACGCAGCTGATGCTGGTTTTTGCCTGTTCTTTAGTTCGATGCTCCAAATAGGTCCCGAAACACACGTATTTGCTCCATTATCAATGTTCTAATGCTTCCTACAAATAAAATATAAAATAAACTATAAATGATATTAAATGATATGGAAACTAACAAAATAATAATCTAAGAGTACAAGAATAAGTGGGTATAAACCACACTTATCAGTGCTCCAGCCATGCAGTTTCATGCATGCACTCCAGGTTGGCCAACTTGGCCAGTGTGTATGAAGTTGACAAAAACGTGTGGCATTGTAGCACACGTTTTTGCCCTATAAAATGGAGCTTGAATCTCTGATGAGTGGTAAAACTATCATTATTTCCCACTCATTTAACTTAATATTTTGTATAGTTTCTTGAGTTTTATGAATATTTTGATGTGTTTTGTGTTATTTTGTAGATAAATAAAGTTTCAGGACATTCTGGAGGTGATTTGGAGCAAAACTGTGAAATTTGGTGAAATTTGGCAAAAAAGGTATTTTGGTAATTTTGGGCATCTCGACAC
This sequence comes from Zanthoxylum bungeanum, assembly GCA_019454045.1. Classification (NCBI taxonomy): domain Eukaryota; kingdom Viridiplantae; phylum Streptophyta; class Magnoliopsida; order Sapindales; family Rutaceae; genus Zanthoxylum; species Zanthoxylum bungeanum. Next base: position 85,377 of record SKCR01029059.1, on the reverse strand, counting down.
CGAAACCCTTGGCATCCCGACCTCTAACGTGCACCGGAGACTGCTAATATGCGCCATGTCAACAAGTCAAAGTTTCCAAGTTTGACTTTGCTAACGTGCAGCATGCCACGTGTCATCATCACAAGCAATCTGCTAACGTGCACCGCATGCCACGTGTCAAAAATTCAACGAGCCGTTTTTTTTTAGCCACCATGCCACGTGTCGAAAATTCAGCGATCCAAAAAAAAAAAAATCAGAAAAATAATAATAAAGAATTGAATTTTTTTGCCTATAAATTGAGTTTGATTTCTTAAGTTTCAAATGTACCTCATCCTCTGAAATCCTTATAAATAAATTGAGAGTTCTCTTCTTTAGTTTCTTTTATTCAGTTTTATTTACGTTTGTAGTAGTAATTCTCTTCTATAAATAGTAGTTTTCATTCATCCATGAGGAGCTAACTTCTCCATGCTGAGGTAAAAAGGTAATTCTTTTACTTTTGCTATTTAGATTAATCTCCCTTAAAATATAATATATAAACTATTTAAAACCTGAATTAATAAAGGATACCGCCATTCCGGACGGTTGGTTATTCAATTTAAATTGGTTAAACCTGACTTAATGAGGATACCGCCATACTGGACGGTTGATTTAAGTTTATATTTCTGTCCGCCTTATGGCTGGTATATTTGAATTTGACTTAATCAGGATACCGCCATTCCGGACGGTTGATTTAAAATATCTCAAGATTAAATATATTATTTTATGGGAGATATCTAAATCGTGAATAGTAGAAGTTAATTCATTTTACCTTAGCATTTCTTTTTATTACTTTTCAGTAATTTCATTTTATGTCTTTTAAGTTTATATCAGCTTTAGTTATGTGTTGTAACTAAATTAAATATCTAGGGTTGTGATAAAATCTAATATCACCGGTTTTAAAAAGGATTAGATTATAGTTTGGGTAATTAAAGAGTTATTTGTTGAGTCATAATCTTAATGCCTTTTTATTAACTGATCACTAATAAAATTGAATAGATAAACCTAAATTGAACTAGACATAGGGACTTTAAGTTTAAAGACCTTATACTCAACAACCCACGATCTTCTTTAAGGATAGGTAAACCTTTAATAGATTTCCTTACAGGATAGGAATATACCTGTTGGGCGGGGGTAGCCATAATTGGAACTTAAACTTAATGAATTCAGGTAATTTAATTGACATAGACATATGATTCAATTGGGTTAAACTAGGTATTTGCGTCTGACCATCGACATATGCTTTCGCATAATTTCGAGTTCCAGGTTAGTAAACTGATTTATTAGACAAACATAAAATAATCACTTCATCTTTTAAAAGATATTAGAATGATTTACAACCCTAGATCTTTGAGTCTTTTATTTTCCTTAGTATTTTCTTTTGTCGTTTTATCTTTTTATTTATTTAGCAAATCTACAAACCAAATCAATCAAGCAATCAATTCCCTTAATTAGATATTTGTAAATAAATGGTATCAACAATTAATAACAATAGTAGGAATTAAGTCCTCGTGGGATCGATATTTTTATACTACTTGAACGATACGTGCGCTTGCGTTATACGTGTGTGTTTACGCCGGTCAATCTCAGTTGTAAATCATCCCAAAGTGTGCAAATAGAGAGAGTTTTAGAGAGTGAAGGTTTTTTGTTTTATAAGTTTAAACACTTGTATTTCTATTCTTGTAAGTAATAGAAAGGTTTCGATTTAACCTAAAAAAAAACACTCTAAAGTGATCAGAGAATCACAACAAGTGGTATCAGTAGCTTTGGTTCTACTTTGGGGTCATAAACCCGAAGAACGAGGCTCGGTTCGGAAAATTTGGGCTCTGACAAAGTTGTCAAAAATCAAATTTGAGGATACCATCAGCTAGTTCACGTCGAGACGAGTTCGATGGTATTTTCTGACGATCAAACGGAGCTCCGAGGAGCCCGCACGCGCCGGAGAGTGAAGCCCACTCTCGGTCAAGCGCCACACGCGCGTCTGAAGGAAGACGACGATTACATGGCATCCACGTCAACACCACGTCATCACACGTCAGTGCCAAGTCATCGCCACATCATCACACAGTCAGTAGACACGTCAGCGCCATATCATTCGCCACGTCAGCGCCACGTGTTAGCCACATCAGCAAGCCAGCCTCACTTTTCCCACCTCAGCATACACATGTCAGACACGTCAGCAACCTGATAAATTTCACTGAGCCCCCTGAAGTCTTTGAAATTTATAATTTAGCCCCAAAAGTTTTAGAAATTTACAAATCAGTCCTTGGGTCGGATTTGGACCAATGAAGTGTCTAATCCACCATTTTCGACCGTTTCGGATGCAACGATGACCTACAATTTGTTAAATTCACCTCCGAATTTAACCTATTTTCATTTTAAACTTTAAAACTTAAAATGAAAATGGAATATTCCCATTCTGGTGCAATGATCAAGTTGACATCAACTAATTACTCCATCTGGAGGCCTCAGATGATAGATTATTTACACTGTAAAGATTTATTTGATGTTATCGAGGTGAAGGGAGTGAAACCAGAATCTGTTAAAGAGTATGACTTTAATAAACTTAATAACAGAACTCTGGGTCAGATTAGACAATGGATCGGTCACAGTGTCTTCCACCACGTAGCACATGATACAGATGCTTACGAAATGTGGAGGAAATTGGAAGATTTGTTCCAGGCCAAAAAAGCTCGGAATAAAGCCTTAATCATGAGGCGTTTGGTGAACTCGAAGCTACGGAGTGGAACTTCTGTTGCAGAACACACCAACGAGTTCCAAAGCTGGTGAACCAGTTGTCTACAGTAGACATGCAACTGGCAGACGAAGTTCAAGCCCTCTTACTACTCAGTTCTCTTCCTGATAGCTGGGAGACACTGGTGGTTACTCTAATCAACCCAGTTCTAGGAGGCAAACACACTGGTGGTTACTCTAATCAACTCAGCTCCATGAGGCAAACTTACTATGCCTATGGTAAAAGATGTGATGTCAAATGAAGAAGCCAGAAGAAAAGATGTGGGCTCAGATCAAACAGAAGCCCTTGTCTCGGAGCATCGAGGAAGACAATGGGAGAAAAATCAAGGTAAATGGATAGGCAGAAGTAAAATTAGGGGCAAATCCAAGGACGAGAGAAAGCCTACATACAAGTGCTTTCATTGTGGCATAGAAGCCCACCTAAAGAAGAATTTTCGGAAACTGCAACGAAAGCAGGGACAAGGCAATAACCAGCCGAATAAGAATGATGCAGAAACATTAGTAGTTACCACAAGAGATGTAGCTATATGCTCCGGCCAAGAAGAAGCATGCATTCATACCGCAACTCATGATGTTGAGTGGGTGGTAGATACTGCAGTATCCTACCACGTCACTCCTCACATCAATTTCTTCACAATATACAAAGCATGAGACTTTGGGGCAGTGAAGATGGGGAATGTCAGTTCTTCTCAGATATTGGGAATTAGTGAAATACACTTGCGGACAAATGCAGGGTATACAATAACCCTGAAGGAGGTAAGACATGTTCCAGAACTTCGGCTCAACTTACTTTCGGGGGTAGCCCTTGACAAATAGAGTTATGCTAGCCACTTCAGCAATGGCACTTGAAGAATGATAAAAGGTGCAATGGCCATCTCCCGATGACATATTTGTGGAACTTTATACAATACTAATGTGAAGATTTGTGCAGAAAGCCTCAATGTAGTTGAAATGGAGGCTTCTCAGAATCTGTGGCACCAGAGACTCGGTCACATGAGTGAAATGGGGTTGTCTACCTTGACAAATAATGATCTAATCTCTGTCTCCAAAAATGTTGTCCTGGATCCTTGCAATCTTTGTCTATTCGGTAAGCAACATAAAGTCTCTTTCAATTTCTCTTCTACAAGGATATCAGAGTTACTCAGTCTGGTGTACTCTGATGTTTGTGGTCCCTTGGAGGTAAATTCACTAGACGTTAACAAATACTTTCTGACTTTCATTGACGATGCTTCTCGGAAGGTATGGGTGTATTTTTTTTGAAATCAAAGGATCAGGTTCTGGACTATTTCAAACTGTTTCATGCCATGGTCGAGCGTAAAACATGGAAGAAACTGAAGTGCCTTCGCACAGACAATGGAGGCAAATACACTTCCAGAGAGCTCGATGCCTACTGCGGAAGTCGCGCTATTCGACACGAAAAAACTATTCCACGCACCCCACAATATAATGGTGTCGCTGAAAAGATGAACCGTACCATTATGGAGAAAGTCATAAGCATGATCAGCATGGCTAAGCTGCCAAAGCCATTCTGGGGAGAAGTTGTTCGTATCGCATGCTACCTGATCAACAGATCACCATCAGTATCGTTGAATTTTGAGATTCCAGAGAAAGTGTGGTCTGGTAAGAATCCATTATATTCTCACCTCATAACATTTGGTTGTTTAGCCTTTGCACACGTATCCAATGAGCTCAGGCAGAAGCTCGATGTAAGGACTACTTCATACATCTTCATAGGCTATAGAGACGAGGAATTTGGATACATGCTAAGAGACCCGAAGGAAATGAAGGTCATCAAAAGTAGGGATGTAGTGTTTCTTGAAGACCAAACAATAGAAGACATTGAAAAGCCCAAGATGTCTTCTAATTCCAGTGTCGACAAAGCTGATGCAAATCCAGACATAACCCCAGCACTAACACGAGTGGTCACAGATGATGATGGGGTACAAGACATGCCAGAAGAAAAATCAGATAAGGAATATGGTGTTAAGCAGGGGGAGCTGCAACCTGCTCCATCAGAGGCTACATGATCATCCACATATCAGGATGACAACAGACAGCCAGAAACCAGTGAACCTCCAGTGCGAAGATCTGAGCGAGGCCGGATTCCATCATCCAAATACTCAGGATCTGAATACATCCTGCTTACTGACGAGGGGGAGCCAGAAACCTTCAACGAAGCTGTATCTCATAAAGATAAAGACAAATGGCTGCATGCAATGTAGGATGAAATGGAGTCTCTGCAAAAAAATAATATTTATGAGATAGTCAAGCTCCCACATAGAATGAAGGCACTGAAGAACAAATGGGTGTTCAAGCTCAAGAAAGATGGTAGCGAAAAATGGTGAAACACAAAGCTTGGCTAGTAGTAAAAGGATTCCTACAGAAAAAAAGGAATTGACTTTGATGAGATCTTTTCACCAGTGGTAAAAATGGCTTCAATCTGAGTTATCCTAGGATTGGTAGCCAGTTTGAACTTTGAGCTTGAACAGATAAATGTCAAAACATCATTTCTTCATGGTGATCTGAATGAAGAAATATACATGGAGCAGCCAGAAGGATTCAAGGTTTCAGGAAAAGAAAACCTTATTTGTAAGCTGAAAAAGAGCTTGTACGGGCTCAAGCAAGCACTGAGGCAGTGATACAAAAAGTTTGACTCATTCATGGTGGGTCAATGATACAAAAGAACTAAAGCAGATCAATGTGTATACATTCAGAGGTTTCCAGATGAAAAAAATTCGTTGCTCTTCTACTATATGTGGACGACATGTTGATTGTTGGACAAGAAGCAGCGAAGATCAGCCAACTGAAGAATGAACTCTCTAAGTCTTTTGACATGAAAGACTTAGGACCAGCTCAACATATTTTGGGAATGGAGATTGTTCTTGATAGATAGAATAAGAAGTTATGGCTTTCACAGGAAAGTTATATTGAACGAATAATCAGGAGGTTCGATATACAGAAACCAAAACCAGTCAGTGTTCCGCTAGCGCACCATTTCAAACTGAGCAAGAGTTCGTGTCCCCCATCCAAGAAAGAGATAGATGAGATGTCATCAATACCATATTCTTCAGCTGTTGGAAGCCTAATGTATGCAATGGTATGTACCAGGCCAGATATTGCACACGCAGTGGATGTAGTGAGCCGTTTTCTCTCTAACTCTGGAAAGAAACATTGGGAGGCAGTCAAATGGATTCTCAGGTACCTCAAAGGTACATCGAAGTATCATCTGTACTACGTGGTAATTAATCCGATCTTGGAAGGCTATACAGATTCAGATATGGCATGAGATCTTGATGGTAGGAAATCTACATCAGGTTTCATCTACACTTTTCCAAGGGGACCTGTATCATGCCAATCAAGATTGCAGAGGTGTATTGCATTATCCACAACAGAAGATGAGTATATTGCTATAGCTGAGGCAAGAAAGGAAATGTTGTGGCTAAAACATTTTCTCCGAGTGTTAGGAATCAAGCAAACAGGATACAAGATACATTGTGACAGTCAGAGTGCTATGGACTTGAGCAAAAACTCAATGTATCATTCAAGGACGAAGCACATTGATATTCACTATCATTGGATACGCGAGGTGATGGATCAACAACTGCTGAGACTAGTGAAGATCCATACAGATGAGAATACAGCTGACATGTTAACGAAAGTGGTTACTCAAGACAAGCTAGAGTTGTGCAGAGACATAGCCGGGATAGCTGTCAGATGATAATTGTTTCAGATGCAGCTGGAGGGGGAGAATTGTAATGAAATCCAGCAAGCAGAAACATACATTCAACTTTCGGTGCTCCAGCCATGCAACCAACTTGGCCAGTGAGTATGAAGTTGGCAAAAACGTGTGGCACTGTAGCACACGTTTTTGCCCTATAAAAGGGAGCTTGAATTTCAGTTGTAAATCATCCCAAAGTGTGCAAATAAAGAGAGTGTTAGAGAGTGAATGTTTTTTGTTTTGTAAGTTTAAACACTTGTATTTCTATTCTTGTAAGTAATAGAAAAGTTTCGGTTTTTCCTCAAAAACACACTAAAATGATTAGAGAATCACAACATAAATTTTCTTTACTCAATATTGATCAATAAGGACCACATCATTAGGATTCCTAAATCCATAACTACATGGCTATATTGTTCTCTTTCAACTTAAAAAATTAAAACTAAAACCAATTTATGTCAATTAATTAATAATAATAATACAATAGAAAAGGTAAGGAATGAAAATTAACAAATTTTATGCAATTGTGTTGAAAGTTTCTCGTCCTCAAGGGGCGTGGCTTGGTGGTGTAAGATTCAGGATCTCGTTTTGAGGTCCTGGATTCGAATACAGTGAGTGCATTTCTTGTAAAAGCCCGGGACAGTCGGAGATTTTACCTACTCCACTTAAGCCTGAAAAGAATGGTTTGGCGATGGAATTTCCAACGATTTCAAAAAAAAAAAAAAAAAGTGTTGAAAGTTTCTCACTTTCTCTTTGAAAGTAAAATAGAAGAAGGTTTACGGTGAGAGAGAGAAAAGATAACCAGAAGCAAAAACTTGTTTTTTGTTTCTTTATATATATTTATTTTTTTAAAAAAAAAAATTATATTTTAGTGTTTATTTAGTGTAAAAAGTCACAGTGAAACTTTCAAAAGACAAAAAAATAATAATTCTAAAACCCAACTTGGGCATGTGCCCCAGCTGCATACGCCCCTGCGTATATGTCTCCATTCTCGATCTGTAAAGAAAAATGTAGCTATTGGGAAAAGACATATATTTCTTAATGGAACGATTAGGGATGAGCGCGGTTAAGGTTTGGTGTAAATTTGTCATTATTAAATATGCATCATATATGTAAATAAATTATCAAATTCGCATCATATTTATTGCGGGTTTTAATTTTTATTATCAAACTCGTACCCGCATATAAAAATAAATTATCAATCTTGCATTGGTACTTAGTAGATTTTTTTGCGGATTTTTAAAATATCGAAATCCCTTATGCTCTTAATGATACAATCTTTTTTTATTGAACATAAATACTTTGTCATAACATACAAAAAAAAAATTGACAGTTTACAAATTAGGAATCATAAATAAAAGTTTAAAATATTTTTTAACATAAAATGAAATAGCTAAAATAAAAGTTTACTACATATAAAGTTTAAAATTAGAAGATGAAACTGATAAATACGGATGGAATTGGAAAGAAGGAGAATATTTGTGTTTTAGGTTTTATCAGATTTTAGAATTTTTATTTTGCACTAAAATTATAAAATACACATTTTAATTTTACGGGTAAGCGGATACCCGCTACAGATATCCGCAGGTTTTGGTGATTTGTCAAGCTCGTATCAACTCCGCAACGGATTCTGATTTAATTTACTAAACTCACTTAAATATTTACCAAATTCTACCATTAGCGGGTGGTTTTTACGAATTAACGGATTGGCGAGCGAATTTACCATCTCTAAGAACGATGCATCATTTGTAGGGGTGAGCAAAACCGGTTTCGGTTCCGGTTCCGCATGGAACCGCAACCTACCTGGAAAAAATCGGTTCTTAATTAAATGGAACCGGAACCTACCCAATTAAATAGGGTACCCTATTATTCGGTTCCAATTCGGTTCCGGTCCGGTTCTGATCCGATTCTGAATTACCCTATTTTAAAATATTTTAATGAAAACTACATTTTGAGGACCAAATCAGAGTCCGAAAGCTCAAAAACGAAGAAAATGAAGTTTTAATACTCACCGGGAATGTGCACTTCTCTTCGATAATTAGAGCATACCAGGCAGCAAAATCATCATCAATGCACTGATCATCATCTCCTAGACCAACAGGAACTAGACGTGTTCCACCTGCATCAACGAGCAGAATGTAAAATAATAACATAACAGAGAGAGATTGTGTGTTTGGGGACTCATTAGGTAGCAAACCCAGAGATAGAAGATCATCACTGAAAGCTCAGAATATTAAAGCTTAATCGTTTTTTACAGTTAGTAATTTCTAGAATTAGCATGTACTAGTAATGCTGCCTAAGAATAATATATAAAATTTAAAAAAGAATAAAAAAAAATTATAATTGAGTTATACCTTGCTTGCAAAGTTCTTCATCAAGCACCAATCCTATCTGTTTCCGAAATATTTCTTCAAGCACCAAACCGGTTCTATATTCGGTTTCAGAAATAGGTTCCATGATCCGGTTCCGGTTCCGATTCTGACCAGTTTGGAACCAGAACCAGACTTGTTAAAATCGGTACCTTCATTTTTGGAACCAGAACCGGACATGTTACAATCGATTCCGATTCCAAATCCGAAAAATCGATCTGGTTCTAACCGGTTCCGGGTAGAACCGGAATCGATGCTTACCCCTAATCATTTGTGATGTATTAAGTGTAAAGATGCATTAGTGATGTCTTATAAGTGTAAAGATGTAATATTTCATTTGAATTTATTCAAAATGAAAAGATGAAAACACGTGTGAAATGACGTGACATTTTGTTAAAAATACAACCATAAGCACATGGCGCGTCTAACATACTCAGGGGTATGAGATACCCATGGGCTCTTCACCGTTGGATCACTAGTAAGTGATCCAACGGTCAGTTAAAAAAAAGAAGAAATAAAAGAAATAACCGGTTAAACCGGTAATAAATATTAAATATAAAAGCTTTTCTCTCTCTCCAACTCCCCCAAATCTCTCACTCTCACGATCTCTCTTATACAGCAGAGAAATTTTTCCCCAAATTTCTTGCCCTAAAATTGGTGATACACTTCATCCTGTTTAATTTCTTGCCCCAAATTTCTTTGTTGTTCAACTTTGTTGCTGCTACACTTCATTCTCTACGCCGTCGTTGGATTTTGTGGTTGGTAAATCTTGATTACACTGCATCCTCTATAATTTTAGTCATTTAGTGTTTTTTATTTTTTTTCGAATCTTGCATGCAAGTTGTGTTTTTAGCAATATTTGTGTTTGATTTTGATAGATTTTGATGTTTGATTCCCTTTACAGACGAACCTGCTTGCACTATGCTGCATAATATGACCATACGGATTGCCTTCAAGCCATTCTCTCTGCTGCTCAGTCTGGCCCTGTTGTCGTTTCTTGGTAGGCTAAGAATTGAAATATTTGTTAGATAAGTAGATAAAATTTGCTTATTAATGGATGATAAAATTGCTGTGTTGGATTGGATTTTAGGGGATATGTAAGATTTGTGAACATCAGATATGGTAGAGGAAGGACGCCATTACACTTGGTAGCTCTTCAAAAATGGTATGAATATGTACATATTTTACTAGATTGTTGTGCTCTTGTTTGTGCTTTAGCCGGTAGAAATGGGTAAAAATTATGGTGATGATTTTGTTTTATTGTTGTTAGGCGTTAAATTTGTTTTGTAGATTGATAGATTGCTGATTACAATTGCCCATGAAGCACTCCTCTTCACTTGGTAGCTAGAGGGGCATCGATTGAATGCATCTGTGCACTGCTGGCGTGGGGCGCAGATTGTCTTCATAGAGATTCATCTATGTAATATTTAATTTCTTTCTTTTTTGGTCACATTCTTTGATTTATTTTGTTTTTCCTGTAACTGCATTATGTAATTGTTTCTTTATTGCCATCTCAAATTATTAGCTTGAACATAAATGCAAAAGGGCACATTTGGATGTCTGGTGAAAGTTTAGTTGCAAAAAATGTTGTATTGGTTCCTATCATGCTATTGTAAATTTAATTGAGGTCATCAAATTACCAGAAATTTTGGAGCAGATGCACTTTTAGGAACACAAAGTTGATCATTTTATAATTCTTATCAATTGATTGTATCTCTATATCTTTTGCAGCCAATTCTGTGCAATCAATTTTCTTAGAAAAGCATATTTTTGATGTATTTTCTCTTGATTTAGTTTCCTAGAAATTTGCTGCTAATGCTTTTGCTGTTATATGATTATCTCTATGTAATATTGATTCTATATGCAGTTTCATTGAAGTACAAACACGGAGTTTGCGCAGCTTTGTTAAATCCTGCATCTGAAAATTTCTACAAATCTTAGCCATAAATAAACACTTGTACAATTTTGAGTGGGTGGTTCTATATAAGAGCCTCTTGTAATTTTGTGAACTTTTTATTTTAACTTTTGTTGATTTTGAAAAAGATGAGATTGATTTGTTCTTTTTTAATGTAGGCTAGCGATACATAGCTATGTTGCATATGCTTTGAGCATGCAATTGAAGACAAGATTGTGGCCACCAGATGTGTGCACAATGCACACTAGACCTATGTTGCCACAAGAAGCTAAACCCTACAACCACATGCCTAACACCTCCAATGTGCCTATTTTGCCAAAGCATCATTACCTGACTGGTTGTTGTAAAAATCAAGAACCAAGATGATGTTGATCGTGACATCGGTGACCTAATTCACCAATATGAGAAAGACAAGGAAGTTGCACAACTTTAGCTAGGGAAACAGCAGCTTCAAACGATTATCAACTTTATTTAGCAAGATGGGTGGTCGCGCCTCAAGCAGGATTACTACCGAAAGTGATCCAACTGATAAGCCTTGATACTTGGTAGCATTTGGTAATCGAGCTTCCATTTGATCATAAAAAAATTCCCTTATAAGTTTATCTCAAGTAAAAGAGAAAAGAAAATCAAGAAGCCCCATTTTGGAGCTGGTCTCATTTGGTATATATTGATATTGTTCATTTGCTATGTAGACTTGGGAAATAAGCAAAGTGAATTGCAGGTTTTGGTTGGTAAGTTTGGTAATGGTTTACTTGGATCTCATAATGAACATTGTTATTTTAATATTAGTAAAAAAAAAAGAAAAATTCTTTATCTCAGGGGCTGCTGGCTCAGGGCTGCTGGATTTCAGGGGCTGGTTTCAGAAGGGTCTGCTGGTTGGTTTGGGCAGATTCAGAGGCTGAGGGTCTGCTGGCTGGTTTGGGCAGTTTCAGAGGCTTCAGGGGCTGCTGCTCTGGTCAGAGGCAGATGTTCAGGGGCTGCAGGGTTCGGAGGCTGCAGGCTCTAATACGACGGGGTTTTCAGTCTGAATTTTTGGGTTCAGAGGCTCATGTGTTCAGAGGTTCATGGGTTCAGAAGCTACCTATGCTTCGGGTTCTGATGCCCCAGAGGCCTCAGGGGCTGCTGTCTCTAACCAAGGTTGTTGGCTCAGGGGCTGCTGGTTTCAGGGGCTGCTGGCTCTGATCAATTGGGGGTTTCAGAGGCTGTTTTCCCTCTTCAAAATCTCTTGGGGGCTGTGTTAAGTTGTTGTTCTGCTGGGCTGTTATGTGAGCTGATTCAGGGTCTGTTATTATAGTTCTGGATTCAGAGACTGCTGATGATGCAGGGTTTGATTTTGGGGGTTTTCGGCTAGGCCATTTGGACCATTCTTCTTATATGTTTTGAAATCTGTCAGGTTGTTTGGGCGTGCATTCTTTGTTGCTCATTAGGATTTTTTTCCTTTGTTTTCGCTTGTTTTGATCTTTTACCCTTTCCGGGGGTATGCCCCTTGTACTCTTGTACATCATGGCAACAAGCTTATTGTGATGAAAGTAATGGCAGCAAGCTCCTATCATCTTTCCAAATGAAGAATGGATTATGTGATTATTAACTTTTGTTGATTTGTGAAAAAGATGAAATAGCTCATGGAGAGAAAGTTTGAGAAAAAATTGTTCCTGAAGAGTAAGTAAGACCATTGAACATGTTATTTTAATTATTAAACATGTAACAAAATCAATAACTTTGAAACTTAAGTCATAGTAAATAAATGTGTAATTAACAAAAATATTAAGTAGTTATATATAAAAAAAAAATATTCATCTTCATGCTCATTAAATAAATTCAGTAATTCTCAACATTTTTATAAATATTAACTAAAAAATCATCTTCATGTTCATTAATTGCCGTAATGAATAAAAATTGTAAGCAAAAACAAAAAGTATAAAACCCATCTACATGCTGATTAACTTATGTAATTAACGAAAATTATACATAGATATCAAAATTATGTAATTCAAGTATATGAATTTGAATTTTAGTTTTGACCCAACTAATAATATAAATCATATTTAGAAGTGAAACATCATAATACACACATTTAAAATTATAAACGGAAACAATAAGTATACAACTCATGTACATGCTCATTAACATATGTAACTAATGAAAATTACAAGTAAATATCAACATTATTAACTTGTGCTCATTCAATTGTGATGTTTCATATTTTTGAATTCACTTATAACCATTAAACATGAAATCAAGATCGAAATCGTGATCGAAATCAAAGCATTAAACATGATATTGAATAAAAAGTAATAGTTAGATATGACCAATAACATGAAACTTGACACCATTGATATGCAATTTCACCATTGATATGCAACTTTTAAAAGGCAACAAATATAATTTAAAAAATGCTCATCTTATGTAATTAATAAAATTCATTTTCATACTACGTAAATTATGCGCCCTGGGATAACGTAAGAGATGTTTTTAGATAAATTAAAAACCCAACAAAAAATAGAAAAAAACCACTAATATTTGTGTTAGGCGCATAAGTTATGCAATAAATATTTTATGCTTCAAACTTGGAACGTATACCATTAAACTTGCAACTTTCACCAATAAATATGTAATATTTCGAAGATGAAACCCTTAACAATAAACATGTAACATGAGACCATTGAACTTGAAATTTTAGCAATAACATGCAATTGCATCTGCCTCGAAATTCGCACATGTAACTATAACCATTGAATATGCAACTTCTACCATTAAACTTGCAACTTTCACCAATAAATATGCAATATTTCGAAGATGAAACCTTTAGCAATAAACATGCAAAATGAAACCATTGGACTTGAACTTTTAGCAATAACATGCAATTGCATCTGCCTCGAAAATCACACCTGTAACTATGACCACTGAATATGTAACTTATATCATTAAACTTGCAACTTTCACCAATAAATATGCAATATTTCGAAGATGAAATCTTTAGCAATAAACATGCAGAATGAAACCATTGGACTTGAAGTTTTAGCAATAACATGCAATTACATCTGCCTCGAAAATCACACATGTAACTATGACCATTGAATATGCAACTTATATCATTAAACTTGCAACTTTCACCAATAAATATGCAATATTCGAAGATGAAACCTTTAGGATTTAACATGCAACATGAAACCATTGAACTTGAAATTTTAGCAATAACATACAATTGCATCTGTCTCGAAAATCGCACATGTAACTATGACCATTAAATATGCAACTTATACCCTTAAACTTGCAACTTTCACCAATAAATATGCAATATTTCGAATATGAAACCTTTAGCAATAAACATGCAAAATGAAACCATTGGACTTGAAATTTTAGCAATAACATGCAATTGCATCTGCCTCGAAAATCGCACATGTAACTATGACCATTGAATATGCAACTTATACCATTAAACTTGCAACTTTCGAAAATAAATATGCAATATTTAGAAGATGAAACTTTTAGCAATAAACATGCAAAATGAAACCATTAGACTTGAAATTTTAGCAATAACATGTAATTCTGCCTCGAAAATCACACATGTAACTATGACAATTGAATATGCAACTTATACCATTAAACTTGCAACATTCACCAAAAAATATGCAATATTTCGAAGATGAAACCTTTTGCAATATTTCGAAGATGAAACCTTTAGCAATAAACATGCAAAATGAAACCATTGGACTTGAAATTTTAGCAATAACATGCAATTGCATCTGCCTCGAAATTCGCACATGTAACTACAACCATTGAATATGCAACTTCTACCATTAAACTTGCAACTTTCACCAATAAATATGCAATATTTCGAAGATGAAACCTTTAGCAATAAACATGCAAAATGAAACCATTGGACTTGAACTTTTAGCAATAACATGCAATTACATCTGCCTCGAAAATCACACTTGTAACTATGACCATTGAATATGTAACTTCTTCCATTAAACTTGCAACTTTCACCAATAAATATGCAATATTTCAAAGATGAAACCCTTAGCAATAAACATGCAAAATGAAACCATTGAACTTGAAATTTTAGCAATAACATGCAATTACATCTGCCTCGAAAATCGCACTTGTAACTATGACCATTGAATATGCAACTTATACCATTAAACTTGCAACTTTCACCAATAAATATGCAATATTTTGAAGATGAAACCTTTAGCAATAAACAAGCAAAATGAAACCATTAGACTTGAAATTTTAGCAATAACATGCAATTGAATCCGCCTCGAAAATCGCACAGGTAACTTTGACCATTAAATATGCAACTTCTACCATTACATTTGCAATTTTCACCAATAAATATGCAATTTCTCGAAGATGAAACCTTTAACAATAAACATGCAACATGAAACCATTGGACTTGAAATTTTAGCAATAACATGCAATTGTATCTGCCTCAAAATTCGCACATGTAACTATAACCATTGAATATGCAACTTTTACCATTAAACTTGCAACTTTCACCAATAAATATGTAATATTTCGAAGATGAAACCTTTAACAATAAACATGAAACATGAAACCATTGGACTTGAAATTTTAGCAATAACATGCAATTGCAACTTATACCATTAAAGTTGCAACTTATACCATTAAACTTACAACTTTCACCAATAAATATGCAATATTTCGAAGATGAAACCTTTAGCAATAAACATACAAAATGAAACCATTAGACTTGAAATTTTAGCAATAACATGGAATTACATCTGCATTGAAAATCGCACATGTAATTATGACCATTGAATATGCAACTTCTACCATTACATTTGCAATTTTCACCAATAAATATGCAATTTCTCGAAGATGAAACCTTTAACAATAAACATGCAACATGAAACCATTGGACTTGAAATTTTTGCAATAACATGCAATTGCATCTGCTCGAAATTCGCACATGTAACTATAACCATTGAATATGCAACTTCTACCATTAAACTTGCAACTTTCACCAATAAATATGTAATATTTCAAAGATGAAACCTTTAACAATAAACATGCAACATGAAACCATTGGACTTGAAATTTTAGCAATAACATGCAATTGCATCTGCCTCGAAATTCGCACATGTAACTATGACCATTGAATATGAAACTTATACCATTAAACTTGCAACTTTTACCAATAAATATGCAATAAATTTTTATATTATTTTATTTTTATCAATATTTTATAAAAATAATTTTTTTATATTATTTTATTTTTATCAATATTTTATAGAAATAAATTTTTAGCTAAAACATACAATAAATTTTTTATATAATTTTATTTTTATCAATATTTTATAATTTATTTAATAAAAAATAATTTTTTTAATTTTTTTTTTGATTAACTGGTTGTTGCAACCTGCAACCGATTACTCTCTCTCTTTTTTTTTTTTATACTGACAACCCTTGGGTATCAGATACCCAAGGGTATGTTAGCAACGCCCAGATCCATATTCATTTACGTCCTTCCCTTTCTTAAAAAAATATAATATAGTATCCTATTAAAATAAAAAAAATATTATTAAATTATCTATAATTAACTTAATTTCTGCAATTAATTTTTTATTTTTAAATTATTTGATTAAAATATCTTTACAATTATTTTTTGTATTAACATAAAAAATTTATTACAATATAAAAACATAATCTACAATTAAAATAAAAAACCTATTAATTTAATTAATTAATTAATATTTAAATTTATTATTATTAAATTTTAAAATTAAATAAAAAATATTATAATAAGAAATCATATTATAATATCTTATTAAAATAAACAAAAAAAAACATATGTGACACTTAATCTCTACAATTAACCTTTACAATTAATTTTTTATTCTTAAATTATAAAATTAAAATATATTTACAGTTAATTTTTTATAAAATATAAAATCTATTACAATGAAAATACATATTATAATTTTATAAGAACTATATTATAATAAGAAAACATATTATATTATCCTATTATAATTAAAAAATACTATTAAATTATAAAATTAAAATAATAAATCTATTACAACAATAAAAGATATTATACTAGCCGATTAATTTTTGAATAATATCACAGATTATCCGAAAAATAATATATATATATATATATATATATATATATATATATATATAATTTAAACATATTTAAGTTTTCTCATCACGTCACATGACACTTAATCTCTACAATTAATTTTTTTATTACTTATTATAATAAGAATGTATATTATAATCTTCTATTAAAATAATAAAAAATATGTGGCACATATTCTCTACTTTTTATATTTTTATTATTAAATTATAAAATTAAAATTAAAAATTATTAAAATTAAAATCTATTACAATATAAAAATATATCATAAATATTAGCCGCCCACAAAACTATCAATTTTTTTTGGATTTCGAGTCTATTGTTATTTTTTATTTTATTTTGAATTATTTCTATAAATTTTTTATTTCATGACTTTTATTATTTACTGTGTTTTATGCCAACTCTGACTATTACTCTTGCACAGTGAATTAGAAATATTATTTGAGAACTGAGAAACAAACGAATGAGACATAAATATTACGTGTAAATAAATCAATTGTCTCATTTAGATTATAAAATCGACAAAATCCAGAGCATTTACAAGATCAATACCTAAAATATATGCTCAACTAGCACAAAGTGCGGGTCATATGCTAGTTATTATTAATTTTAGCTAAATTATATGGATGTCTGGTCTCTTAACTTAAAATAATAATTTTATTTTTCATCAGTTAGATCCTTTTAATCCAAATAATGTAGAGGCAGAGTGGCATAGAGAGTCATTTTCCCCAAAACAACGTAAAAATACAAAATTTGCTTTCCATTTTATAACTAAAAAATACTAATATATTTTTTAGTGCATGTATTTTTTTGATGCAATGGAGATATGTGTGACGTGATATTATTAGCTAATAAATAAATAATATGTATAATCCAGTTATAATTTATTTAATTTTTTTTTTTGGAAACGTTGGAAACCCCGCCACCAAACCGCCCATTCTGGGCCGCGGCGCAGGTAAAACCACAGACTGTCACAGGCTCTTACAAGAAGTGCACCCCCTGGATTCGAACCCAGAACCTCAAGGTGAGATCCTGGACCCTACACCACCAAACCACACCCCTTGGGGACTATAATACTTAGCAGATTTTTTGCGGATTTTTAAAATATCGAAATCTCTTATGCTCTTAATGATACAATTTTTTTTTATTGAACATAAATACTTTGTCATAACATACAAAAAAAAAATTGACAGTTTACAAATTAGGAATCATAAATAAAAGCTTAAAATATTTATAACATAAAATGAAATAGCTTAAATAAAAGTTTACTACATATAAAGTTTACAAATTAGAAGATGAAACTGATAAATACGGATGGAATTGGAAAGAAGGAGAATATTTGTGTTTTAGGTTTTGTCAGATTTTAGAATTTTATTTTGCACTAAAATTATAAAATACACATTTTAATTTTACGGGTAAGCGGATACCCGCTACAGATATCCGCGGATTTTGGTGATTTGTCAAACTCGTATCAACCCCGCAACGGATTCTGATTTAATTTACTAAACTCACTTAAATATTTACCAAATTCTACCATTAGCGGGTGAGTTTTTACGAATTAACGGATTGGCGAGCGAATTTACCATCTCTAAGAACGATGCATCATTTGTAGGGGTGAGCAAAATCGGTTTCGGTTCCGGTTCCGCATGGAACCGGAACCTACCCAATTAAATAGGGTACCCTATTATTCGGTTCAAATTCAATTTTGGTCCGGTTCTGATCCGATTCTGAATTACCATATTTTAAAATATTTTAATGAAAACTACATTTTGAGGACCAAATCAGAGTTCGGAAGCTCAAAACCGAAGAAAATGAGGTTTTAATACTCACCGGGAATGTGCAATTCTCTTCGATAATTAGAGCATACCATGCAGCAAAATCATCCTCAATGCACTGATCATCATCTCCTAGACCAACAGAAACTAGACGTGTTCCACCTGCATCAACCACCAGAATGTAAAATAATAACATAACAGAGAGAGATTGTGTGTTTGTGGACTAATTATGTAGCAAACCCAGAGATAGAAGATCATCACTGAAAGCTCAGAATATTAAAGCTTAATTGTTTTTTACCGTTAGTAATTTCTAGAATTTGCATGTACTAGTAATGCTACTTAAGAAGAATATATAAAATTTAAAAAGAATAAAAAAATTGTAATTGAGTTATACCTTGCTTGCAAAGTTCTTCATCAAGTACCAATCCTATATGTTTCCGAAACATTTCTTCAAGCATCAAACCGGTTCTATATTCGGTTCCAGAAACAGGTTACATGATCCGGTTCCGGTTCCGGTTCCGGTTTCGACCAGTTTGGAACCAGAACCGGACCTGTTAAAATCGGTTCCTTCATTTTTGGAACCGGAACCGGACCTGTTACAATCGATTCCGATTCCAAACCCAGAAAATCGATCCGGTTCCAACTGATTCCGGGTAGAACCGGAATCGATGTTCACCCCAAATCATTTGTGATGTATCAAGTGTAAAGATGCATTGGTGATGTCTTATAAGTGTAAAGATGTAATATTTCATTTGAATTTATTCAAAATGAAAAGATGAAAACACGTGTGAAATGACGTGACATTTTGTTAAAAATACAACCATAAGCACAAGATACATATTCATTTACGTCCTTCCCTTTCTTAAAAAAATATAATATAGTATCCTATTAAAATAAAAAAAAACCTATTAATTTAATTAATTAATTAATTAATTAATTAATTAATTAATTAATTAATTAATTAATTAATTAATTAATTAATTAATATTTAAATTTATTATTATTATATTTTAAAATTAAATAAAAAATATTATAATAAGAAAACATATTATACTATGCTATTACAATTAAAAAATACTATTAAATTATAAAATTAAAATATATTTACAATTAATTTTTTATTCTTAAATTATAAAATTAAAATTAAATAAAAAATATTATTAAATTATCTATAATTAACTTAATTTCTGCAATTAATTTTTTATTTTTAAATTATTTGATTAAAATATCTTTACAATTATTTTTTGTATTAACAAAAAAAATTTATTACAATATAAAAACATAATCTACAATTAAAATAAAAAACCTATTAATTTAATTAATTAATTAATATTTAAATTTATTATTATTATATTTTAAAATTAAATAAAAAATATTATAATAAGAAATCATATTATAATATCTTATTAAAATAAACAAAAAAAACATATGTGACACTTAATCTCTACAATTAACCTTTACAATTAATTTTTTATTCTTAAATTATAAAATTAAAATATATTTACAATTAATTTTTTATAAAATATAAAATCTATTACAATGAAAATACATATTATAATTTTATAAGAACTATATTATAATAAGAAAACATATTATATTATCCTATTATAATTAAAAAATACTATTAAATTATAAAATTAAAATAATAAATCTATTACAACAATAAAAGATATTATACTAGCCGATTAATTTTTGAATAATATCACAGATTATCCGAAAAATAATATATATATATATATATATATATATATATATATATATAATTTAAACATATTTAAGTTTTCTCATCGCGTCACATGACACTTAATCTCTACAATTAATTTTTTTATTACTTATTATAATAAGAATGTATATTATAATCTTCTATTAAAATAATAAAAAATATGTGGCACATATTCTCTACTTTTAATATTTTTATTATTAAATTATAAAATTAAAATTAAAAATTATTAAAATTAAAATCTATTACAATATAAAAATATATCATAAATATTAGCCGCCCATAAAACTATCAATTTTTTTTGGATTTCGAGTCTATTGTTATTTTTTATTTTATTTTGAATTATTTCTATAAATTTTTTATTTCATGACTTTTATTATTTACTGTGTTTTATGCCAACTCTGACTATTACTCTTGCACAGTGAATTAGAAATATTATTTGAGAACTGATAAACAAACGAATGAGACATAAATATTACGTGTAAATAAATCAATTGTCTCATTTAGATTATAAAATCGACAAAATCCAGAGCATTTACAAGATCAATACCTAAAATATGTGCTCAACTAGCACAAAGTGCGGGTCATATGCTAGTTATTATTAATTTTAGCTAAATTATATGGATGTCTGGTCTCTTAACTTAAAATAATAATTTTATTTTTCATCAGTTAGATCCTTTTAATCCAAATAATGTAGAGGCAGAGTGGCATAGAGAGTCATTTTCCCCAAAACAATGTAAAAATACAAAATTTGCTTTCCATTTTATAACTAAAAAAATACTAATATATTTTTTAGTGCAAGTATTTTTTTGATGCAATGGATATATATGTGTGACGTGATATTATTAGCTAATAAATAAATAATATGTATAATCCAGTTATAATTTATTTAATTTTTTTTTTTGGAAACGTTGGAAACCCCGCCACCAAACCGCCCATTCTGGGCCGCGGCGCAGGTAAAACCACAGACTGTCACAGGCTCTTACAAGAAGTGCACCCCCTGGATTCGAACCCAGAACCTCAAGGTGAGATCCTGGACCCTACACCACCAAACCACACCCCTTGGGGACTATAATACTTAGCAGATTTTTTGCGGATTTTTAAAATATCGAAATCTCTTATGCTCTTAATGATACAATTTTTTTTTATTGAACATAAATACTTTGTCATAACATACAAAAAAAAAATTGACAGTTTACAAATTAGGAATCATAAATAAAAGCTTAAAATATTTATAACATAAAATGAAATAGCTTAAATAAAAGTTTACTACATATAAAGTTTACAAATTAGAAGATGAAACTGATAAATACGGATGGAATTGGAAAGAAGGAGAATATTTGTGTTTTAGGTTTTGTCAGATTTTAGAATTTTATTTTGCACTAAAATTATAAAATACACATTTTAATTTTACGGGTAAGCGGATACCCGCTACAGATATCCGCGGATTTTGGTGATTTGTCAAACTCGTATCAACCCCGCAACGGATTCTGATTTAATTTACTAAACTCACTTAAATATTTACCAAATTCTACCATTAGCGGGTGAGTTTTTACGAATTAACGGATTGGCGAGCGAATTTACCATCTCTAAGAACGATGCATCATTTGTAGGGGTGAGCAAAATCGGTTTCGGTTCCGGTTCCGCATGGAACCGGAACCTACCCAATTAAATAGGGTACCCTATTATTCGGTTCAAATTCAATTTTGGTCCGGTTCTGATCCGATTCTGAATTACCATATTTTAAAATATTTTAATGAAAACTACATTTTGAGGACCAAATCAGAGTTCGGAAGCTCAAAACCGAAGAAAATGAGGTTTTAATACTCACCGGGAATGTGCAATTCTCTTCGATAATTAGAGCATACCATGCAGCAAAATCATCCTCAATGCACTGATCATCATCTCCTAGACCAACAGAAACTAGACGTGTTCCACCTGCATCAACCACCAGAATGTAAAATAATAACATAACAGAGAGAGATTGTGTGTTTGTGGACTAATTATGTAGCAAACCCAGAGATAGAAGATCATCACTGAAAGCTCAGAATATTAAAGCTTAATCGTTTTTTACCGTTAGTAATTTCTAGAATTTGCATGTACTAGTAATGCTACCTAAGAAGAATATATAAAATTTTAAAAAGAATAAAAAAATTGTAATTGAGTTATACATTGCTTGCAAAGTTCTTCATCAAGTACCAATCCTATATGTTTCCGAAACATTTCTTCAAGCATCAAACCGGTTCTATATTCGGTTCCAGAAACAGGTTACATGATCCGGTTCCGGTTCCGGTTCCGACCAGTTTGGAACCAGAACCGGACCTGTTAAAATCGGTTCCTTCATTTTTGGAACCGGAACCGGAACATGACCTGTTACAATCGATTCCGATTCCAAACCCATAAAATCGATCCGGTTCCAACTGGTTCCAGGTAGAACCGGAATCGATGCTCACCCCTAATCATTTGTGATGTATTAAGTGTAAAGATGCATTGGTGATGTCTTATAAGTGTAAAAATGTAATATTTCATTTGAATTTATTCAAAATGAAAAGATGAAAACACGTGTGAAATGACGTGACATTTTGTTAAAAATACAACCATAAGCACAAGATACATATTCATTTACGTCCTTCCCTTTCTTAAAAAAATATAATATAGTATCCTAATAAAATAAAATAAAAAAAATATTATTAAATTATCTATAATTAACTTAATTTCCACAATTAATTTTTTATTTTTAAATTATTAGATTAAAATATCCTTACAATTATTTTGTGTATTAACATAAAAAATTTATTACAATATAAAAACATAATCTACTATTAAAATAAAAAAAAACCTATTAATTTAATTAATTAATTAATATTTAAATTTATTATTATTAAAATTAAAATTAAATAAAAAATATTATAATAAGAAAACATATTATAATATCTTATTAAAAAAAACAAAAAAAAAACATATGTGACACTTAATCTCTACAATTAACCTTTACAATTAATTTTTTATTCTTAAATTATAAAATTAAAATATATTTACAATTAATTTTTTATAAAATAAAAAATCTATTACAATGAAAATACATATTATAATTTTATAAGAACTATATTATAATAAGAAAACATATTATACTATGCTATTACAATTAAAAAATACTATTAAATTATAAAATTAAAATAATAAATCTATTACAACAATAAAAGATATTATACTAGCCGATTAATTTTTGAATAATATCACAGATTATCCGAAAAATAATATATATATATATATATTTAAACATATTTAAGTTTTCTCATCGCGTCATATGACACTTAATCTCTACAATTAATTTTTTTATTACTTATTATAATAAGAATGTATATTATAATCTTCTATTAAAATAATAAAAAATATGTGGCACATAATCTCTACTTTTAATATTTTTATTATTAAATTATAAAATTAAAATTAAAAATTATTAAAATTAAAATCTATTACAATATAAAAATATATCATAAATATTAGCCGCCCACAAAACCTATCAATTTTTTTTGGATTTCGAGTTTATTGTTATTTTTTATTTTATTTTGAATTATTTCTATAAATTTTTTATTTCATGACTTTTATTATTTACTGTGTTTTATGCCAACTTTGACTATTACTCTTGCACAATGAATTATAAATAATATTTGAGAACTGGTAAACAAATGAATAAGACATAAATATTATGTGTAAATAAATCAATTGTCTCATTTAGATTATAAAATCGACAAAATTCAGAACATTTACAATATCAATACCTAAAATATGTGCTCAACTAGCACAAAGTGCAGGTCATAGGCTAGTTATTATTAATTTTAGCTAAATTATATGGATGTCTGGTCTCTTAACTTAAAATAATAATTTTATTTTTCATCAGTTAGATCCTTTTAATCCAAATAATGTAGAGGCAGAGTGGCATAGAGAGTCATTTTCCCCAAAACAATGTAAAAATACAAAATTTGCTTTCCATTTTATAACTAAAAAATACTAATATATTTTTTAGTGCAAGTATTTTTTTGATGCAATAATATGTATAATCCAGTTATAATTTATTTAATATATTAGTATACGTGAAAAAATATAATTGACTTATTACATATGCGACATGATATTTTAGTTGCATTTTAGAATTTTTTCCTCATGTACATTATTTTTTCCCTATTCGTCGGACCTGAATTCAGTGCTAAATTGAATTTTGTGTTGAATTTTTTTATAAATTTTGATTCATAATTATTAAATAAAAATTTAAAAATAATTGAATTTTAATCCATTACTATATACACACGGGATAAAAAATTTTAAAAAATTGAATACAAAAAAGATCCAAAATATCTTTATATTTGTTATGATCAAATTTTACAAGAGTAGTAGTAGTAGTAGTGTAGCGTCATTCATATTGTTGACATTACACTAAACTTGCACATAGCGTCTTGAAATATAATTTCGTTTTTCTTTCGACATGTGTTCATCATGGACATGAAAGTGAGTTGAACATTGAGTTGACAACTCGTGTCTGAATTCGATACTAAAAATGTGAATATGAGAAAAGAGTAGGGCCAAAAGTAAATAAATATCACATTTTATTGATTAGTCAAGTAAATTTTCATAGCCGACAGCATGAAAGCTACATTTCCTATGAACAATAATACAATCGAATAATTGAGGAAACCCTAGCTGGACATGGACGGACAGTATAGGGACGGTCATGAGTTATCTTAAATTAAAATAGAGTTCTTATCGATAAAAGATAGAATCATAGTGATTAAACGGAAAACGAAAAGAATGATAAAATTATGAATAGTATTATTTTATTAAGTAAAAGAAAAACAAATTAGGGTTTTGATATATTTTTTATATATTAGAATCTTAAATATCATGAAATTATCAGATGGGTAATTCAAAATATTATTATTTAATTAAAATACCATAATAATAAAATAAGGAAAGAAAATATAACTTTAATGTGATTCCTAAATAAAATTAAAAAATAAAAAACCGAAGAAGAATTCGGAAAATAAGAAATAAAAACTTATAATTGTAATTTAAAATACTTTAAAGAGAAATTTAGATTTGGGGAAGATCCGTTAGGCCAAATCAACATATCGGATCATCTGTATGTATTGACTATCTCAATATTATAATTAATGAAAAATGATAATATATCCGAAATTCTCGCCCGATTTCATGTCTAGGATAATCAATTGCTTGTTCTCTTTTTCTTTTTCTTTTTCTTTTTTCCTTTTTGCTTTTTAAAATAACAGAACAGACAAGAATGGTGATCAAGAAGGGAAAAAACATGGGTCTCTTATTGTACGTACGGAGTTGAAATAACTACAAATAAAATGAAAAATCAATTACAAGCCAAGATAAATAATAAATTGTAACATAGAAAAGGTTGATGATGAACAGACAGCTGTATGCATATTTTGCACCCGTGTTTATGAGATCATTTATTCGCTTTCGCTTTGAGCTCTCGATGGAGGCATTCAAGGCAGCTCTCTAAATGATCCCGTGCGATTTTGTCCTCGTGGGAAACATCACCTACTTACACAGTGACGGAACCAAAAATTTTATTCAACAGGTGGCGAAATACATTGCAAGTTTGAATTTTTTTCGGATTTAACTCATATTGTAATCTTGAAATTTAGCCTAGAAATTATTACTATATAAAATTGGTCAAGTGTTTGGTTTTTCTTTATCTTTAGGTAATTACAATAATAAAAATTAATATAGTAAAACAAATAAAAAAAAAAAACAATGCAGAAATCTTAATAGTAAAGATAACAAACATAATTATGAATTAATAGAACATAACAAATAATGCAAAAAATGAAATAAGTACAAAAATATGTATAAAAAAGGAAAAATAACGAGAAGGAAATCTTATTAAACTAATGGAGAAATTATTTGCTTCAATAATTTGTACATTTTGCTTTAGGAGCGAGTTAGATTATTTCCTTCATTTCCTTTTGGATGAGAAAATTATTGAGTAAAATATAGAAGGAAATTGTTTGCTTTTTGTGTGACAGTGACAGATCATAGATGTGATATATCAATGAGACTTTAGAAGTGTAAAAATAAGGTAAATACAAAAAAAAAAAAATATATATATATATATATATATATATATATATTATTGTGAATAATAATATTAAAATATAAAAATGTTGATGGTGATTTATGTGACCAAGTGTTTTTAAGAACTCGGCAAGGGTAGAGAGAGAATTTCTCTTTGGGAGGATGAATGATATGAGGATATTAGTCACTCTTCGACCAGGCATAGAGTTCGGACCCGGATCCTCGAATCTGACCGACCAGAGGACACAATATGGTGCAGGTTTCAGAGACCGACAACATCAGAGTCGAGACCGATCACTTCAGACCGGTAGCTCGGATCGGTCCTATCCTTCCTCCTAGATCGGGAGATTGAGCTCGGATATCTCGGGTCAAGTCGGAGTAGGGGTAGTTCGGTACAATATTTGGTCGTCCTCATGACGCCCGACGTGTGATCATGACCGTTTGGACTTTTCCCTCTGACATGTACTACCGTTACAGGCTGTCATCATAAATGTTGAGTGTGGCAGTGTATAAAATAGAGTGATTTGACGGGGAGTCAGAGGGCAGACTTGTTTTCGACGAAGCAGTTAGGGTATAGAGCCCGTCAATCAGTCGGAGATCCACGTGGCTGACGTCATGGAAATATAGGAATAGTGTTGTATTTCTCTTAGTATATAACGGGAGGGTAGTCTCATTTGTATATGTTGGTTAGAAAAAATCTCAAAAAAAAACACTACTTGTATAAACACTACAAAAGGCAAACATCTCGGTAACATTAGACAACCTTTGAAAACAGGTCGGCCGAGCTCGGTTTGGTAATAAAATCAACACTCTACTTTGTTCCTGTGGACGTAGGCTGGATTATCCTGTCGAACCACGTTAACATTCTTGTCGATTTTGTGTTTGTTTAGTCTTCTGCTAAGTTTGCCTTTGGTCCCCCATAACCAAACAAATTCACGGTGGGAGGAGGATGGTTCCGGGAGCACTATCCAGATATTGTCCCTGAAACTAAAATCACCCGTCAACAGTTGGCGCCATCTATGAGGAGCAGAGCAAAAAGCAGCTTGCGTAGTAAGACGATGGCAGAAGACGGGAACCATTGATCGTCAGAGAGTTCAACAACAAAGTGGATGGAGAAAATGGAAGAGTTAGAGGAAAGAGAAAGGGAGCGAGCGGAAGCTGGTTAGAGTGGAAAGATGAAGGGGATCGCAAGAAGAAAAAAGGTTGACGATAGCGGTAAGAACGAGGTAAGAAAAACCTAAAGAGTCGGAGCAGTAATAGTTCTCCTCATTGAGCCGTAGAATGAAATGTAAAAAAAAAATGACCAGAAATCACCGATTAGGACTGAGCTGTAGAATATAATGTAACGTTTGGGGGAAGCAGACTTTGCACGCTACCTCTGGCGTACGGACAGGCTCGTCCTAAAGAAGTTGTGGAATTAGTTCGACCTGCCAAATCGGCAGCTTCTCGGCCCCGATGTTCCTCTTCAAGTGGCAGGAAAACCAGTATGTCGGGAGTACTCGGTCAGTTTCAATGAGTGCCACCGGCGGTGGTCACCCCGGATGAGGGGAAAGGAGAAAAATTTCACGGGGAACCACTGGCGGTTTTTGACCGAGCTCCAGAATTATCCAGAGATGCATTCAGAGCATTCGACGCGGAGAGACCCCGACAAGTCGGTGAGAAGCTTCGGAATCAAGTTCAGACCAGAAGAATGTGATCGGACTACAAGACAAGAACCAGAAAATTATTGTAAAAGCCTCTCTTGAAATGACCCGCAAAGAGTTGTAAGAAGGGCAGTAGGTCCAATGAATATAAATAAGACTTTCTCTTTTGAATTAAATAACTTATCCATTTTACTTGTTTATTAATTGAATGCGAAAGCCATGTTCAATATTCATGGGATATGCTCGGAGCGAAGGGGTGCTCGGTTGCTGGGAATGACACCAAGTCTGTGGCACGCCAATCCCGGGTGTCATTATCAAACCCCCGGGTGGAAGTGTTTCGACCTAGCTCCTTTCACATTTGAGGATCCAGAACGCATCAAGGGATGAAATACATGTGGAAAAATACTAACCCTTCGTGGCACGCCAATCCCGGGTGTCATTATCAAATCCCCGAGGCCGGAGCGTTACTACCCCATGACTCGTATTTTTGAGGAATAGCTCGGGTAAACGGACCCAGTGAGGTTTCTGCCCTTGCGCGTCGGTTGGTGAATCCCGTTGAAAACCACCAGACACATGGCATGGGACGACCGAATGGCCTCCATTACCCATGTGACCTCGGGTAAACTGGACCCATGGAGGTTTCTACCCCTGCGAGTTGGCTGATGAGTCCAGTTGAGAAAAACCAGGTGCACAGTGCGGGGAAGGCCCTAGTGTCTCTGTGACTCTTGCAACATTAGGGATGGCGAACACGGGGAGGTTTCTTCTCCCGTGAGTTATCTGTCTAACCGCCTTGGATCAGAAGAAGCATAGCATGGGGAGGTTTCTGCCCCCCATAGCGTTTGCAGACTCCAGACCCGCCCAGCATGGGGAGGTTTCTGCCCCCATGGCTTTGGCCGCTCACCGATCTGTAGCCCGGCTAGCCGGAACGCTGAATTGTAAGGTTCAGAATTATTGTTTTGGGGGGCACCAGGCAGGATGCTGCCTCGGGGCACCCGAGTTGTTATCTTTTTGAGTCTGTGGGGAGTATGTGTTAAGTCACCTCTGATGTACTAACCTTGTCTTGTTTCCACCTTTTATTTTTGCTGATACCCGGCAAAGAGACGCCTGCGCCGGGATCCGCGGAGCCTCAGAGGTTGAAGTTTTTCCCTCGCGATTAAGTCTCATATGTTCCACCGGCTCGAGGCTGGATTCGTTCCGCCGAGGACATTTGTTCCACCGGCTCGGGGCTGGATTCGTTCCGCCGAGGCCATCTGTTCCATCGACTCGGGACTAGATTCGTTCCGTCGAGACCATTTGTTCCACCGACTCGGGGCTGCATTCGTTCCACCGAGGCCATTTGTTCCATTACCTCGGGGTCGGGTTACGTCCCACCGAGCGGATTATCATCGATATGGGGTCAGAGCATCTCCCTCATGGCCGACTCTCATTAGTCCGGGGAGGGTTCATTCCCTCGGAGCCAAGTCTTCTGGTACATCGGGGTCGGGTTACGTCCCACTGAGTGAATTATCATCGGCATGGGGTCGGAGCATCTCCCCCATGGCCAGCTCTCAATTGGTCCGGGGAGGTAACATTCCATCGGAGTCAAGTGTTCCACTACCCCGGGGTCGGGTTACATCCCACCAAGAGGCTTATCATCGACATGGGGTCGGAGCATCTCCCCCATGGTCGACTCTCAATTGGTCCGGGGAGGTAACATTCCGTCTGAGCCAAGTGTTCCACTACCTCGGGTCGGAGCATCTCCCCAATGGTCTGCTCTCATTGGTCCGGAGAGGGTTCATTCCCTCGGAGACAAGTCTTCTGCTACCTTGGGGTCGGGTTACGTCCCACCGAGTGGATTATCATCGGCATGGGGTCTGATCATCTCCCACATGGTCGGCTCTCAATTGGTCAGGGGGAGTGACATTCTCTCGGAGCCAAGTATACTGCTACATTGGGTTCGGATTACGTCCCACCGAGCGGGTCATCATCGGCTCGGGGACATAACATTTTTCCCCATGGTCGGATTTGAATTGGTCGGGATCGAAACTTCTCCTCACATTGAGATTCGGAAGAACAAGTTAGCAAGTTAGAAATGGAAATCATGTTAAGTATGGAAAACATGAAGTGAAGCATTCAGAGATAAACATAAGAACGGAAAGTGTAAATGTTATTACAAAATATGTATTATTCTTTACACAGGGCCCCCTTGGGGTTACCCTCATTCCTAGGCCTGCACATGGGCAATGGGTTCAATTTGATCAGGTTCAGAAGGCACAACCTCTGGCACAGGCTCAGCAGAAGGGATATCAGTTTCGGTTTGGTCAGCATGAGGAGCTTCGACTTCTGCAGCATGTATTTCCGACTCAAGAGCAAGAGCCTCATGCTTTAATTCCTCGGGAACTGGGGACATTGGCACGACAGATATGGGTTCGGGATCTTGAATCTGCTCCGGAAGAGGGGCAATCAGTGCAAGAGCTTCGTCCACCAAGAGCTCCCCTTTGCAAAATCGGATGGCAACGTGGATGGGTCTCATGTCCTCCCCGGGTATCAGAATTGGGATGATATGAGCACAATCACCAACCCTTTCAAGCTTGGCATTCTCCAAGTCCTCTTCCAGTTGGGCCTCTCGGTTTTTCAGGTCATCCCGAGCCTGATCTCTTTCTTTGGTTACCGCTTTGAGTTTAGAATCCAAGCTTGCGGCCTCCCACCTCAGAAGTTTGGCTTCATCCTCAGTGGCATCCATTTTCTTCTTTGCAATGGCGGAGGCGTTGCGGAGGGAATCGATCAGTCCGATGGCCTCGGCTGCTTGTTTCAACGTTTGGTTTTCTTTTTCCTTTTTGGCCAGTTCGGCCACGGCCTGTCTCAGATCGCTCTCCTTCTTGGCCATCTCGGCCTCTCGTTCCGTAATCTGAGACTTGAGTCTCTGCACTTGGCCCCCATCGGATAGAAGGCTCGTCAGCAAGTCTTTGTTTCGAGCCATCACGTAACCCATTTGCGAGAGAAAAAGGAAAGGTTAGAATTCATCAAGTAAAAACAAAGAACGGAAACATGGAAGAATGTTTACCTCGAGGAATTGGGCAGAGAACCTGGAAATCACCTCCTCGGGGGAGATGTCCTCAAATTTTGGGATCCGTTTAGGGGGCACCGCTTCGGCCAGTAAGTTGAACGCATGCACCAGATGGGATGTCGCATCCCGGACCTTCTCACTAAGGTCATCCACCCCCAACACTACTTCACTCTTCCCGGTCATGGAAGGAACCTCAGTAATTTGCCTCTCCTTTCGAGCAACATACTTCTTGGTGGGAGGAAAATCTTCTTCCTCCTCTAGGAGCCTGACCACTTCTTCTCCGAACATACGGCGACGTTTACTCGCAGGCCTGGATGAGGCAGGCGATGGTTGGATGGTTGGGCTCGGAGTCGCCTCTGTGAGAGTAGGTTGAGGAGGTGCCACCGGATGAGCAAACAGTTTGTTTTTTCCCTTGGCATCATGAGGAATCAGAGTGGTCAGTCGCCACCGAGAACTTCCAGATTCACCCTGATCGGTCCTCCTGGCCAGGCCTTCGATCTGCCCTAGGTACTTTATCGGTTTCGTCATTCCTGTAGAATGCATGGCAGAAAGTATGGTCAGTTTCTGAGTCGGGTAACTTCATTCAGATTTAAGCTGAGCACAAGGGACTTGTCAGAAGGTTAGATGATAGCTACCTAATCGTCCTAGAACCTGTGGGGGTATGTTCCAGATGAGGCATAATTCTACAAAGACGGCATCGTTGACGATTTCCCTCCAAGGACCATCAAAACTCCGGGCCTTTTTAATCCCGGTCCGGACCGCATGACTGACTTCAGAAGTACTGGTTTTCATAAACAAAATAAAGAAGTGTTGTTTCCCTTTTTTGTAGATAACTCGGGGCATTTCTGGCCGTTAGATTAGAGACAGGCTTCGGATGTGCTCCGCATGTCACTTTCAAGTTCCATCTGCTCAGGATGTGGTGAACGACTGAGATTATAAACCCTTCGGCTACCCTTTGAGCGGTTGATTGTTTTGGTTTTTGGCGGGAGGACCACGGATGCTCGACAAGTGTCACAGCCGGATTAAACCCTAAAAATGATTTGATGGGTATTTATGAGGTAATGATGGTTTACGGTTTCCAAGGGGCGACAACCAGAAGGGTAAATGGGGTATTTGTTTTGAGCCAGGGGATCATTTGGATGGATATTCGAACTCTCGGTAATTGAACACAGAAAGATGACATGGACGACCTGATTGGTAGCCGAGGCAGTTTTTGTGGCTCCCAGAGGCAATCATCTACCCGGTTGATCAGTATTTTCCTGAATTCATAATTCCCGGTACCAACTCGTGCACTCGTTGAAACCAAGAACTATGGGACGGATATTGATAGTGATTTCTGTGACCAAGTGTTTTGAAGAGCTCGGCAATGGCAGAGAGGGAATTTCTCTTTGGGAGGATGAATGATATGAGGGTATTAGTCACCCTTCGACCAGACATAGAGTTCGGACCCGGTTCCTCAAATCTGACCAACCAGAGGACACATCATGGTGCATATTTCAGAGACCGACAACATCAGAGCCGAGACCGACCACTTCAGACCGGTAGCTCGGATCAGTCATATCCTTCCTCCTAGATCGGGAGATTGAGCTCAGATATCTCGGGTCAGGTCGGAAGTATGTGAGGTATTTCGGTATAATGTTTGGCCATCCTCATGACGCCCGACGTGTGATCAGGACCGTTTGGACTTTTCCCTCTGACATGTACTACCTTTACAGGCTGTCATTAGAAATGTTGAGTGTGGCAGTGTATAAAACAGAGTGATTTGATCGGGAGTCAGAGGACATGCTTACTTTCGGCGAATCAGTTGGGGTAGAGAGCCCGTCAATCAGCCGGAGATCCATGTGGCTGACGTCATGGAGATATGGGAATAGTGTTGTATTTCTCTTAGTATATAACGGGAGGGTAGTCTTATTTGTATAGGTTGGTTAGAAAAAATCTCAAAAAAGCACTACTTGTATAAATACTACAAAAAGACAAAAAACTGGGTAACATTAGACCACTTTTGAAAACAGGTCGGCCGAGCTCGGTTTGGTAATAAAATCAACACTCTACTTTGTTCCCGTGGACGTAGGCTGGATTATCCCGCTGAACCACATTAAACCCTCTTGTCAATTTTGTGTTTGTTTAGTCTTCTGCTAAGTTTGTCTTTGGTCCCCCATAACCAAACAAATTCACGGTCGGAGGAGGATGGTCCCAGGAGCATTATCCCGATATTGCATCTGGAACTAAAATCACCCGTCAACAAAAAATACAAACAAATTTTGAAAACCTAGGGTGGCCTTACGCCACTGCATTACATTACGGTTATTGGACATATGGCGACTCTCACCGTGATTCCTCGAAGTTTTAGGAATATTGAGTGTGATTTAGGCCTTCGACGAGACTCGAATCAAGGACCTCAAAGTCCTTATAAGGTTTATAAGCTCGAACCAAGTTGGTCTGGTGGTACTATAGGTGAGGATAAAAACCTTATAAGGACTTTTAAGGTCCTTGATTCGAGTCTCGCTAATGGCCTATATGTCACTCAATATTCATAAAGCTCTGATTTTCCATCGTGAGAGTTGACACGTGTTCAGTAACCATCACGTGAGTGGCTGAGGCTCCTTACAAGGACAAAAGCATGCAGGACCGTCCGAAAAATAGAACGCCTCCGTCGAAATCTCAAAATAGATAAATAGCCTCATAGGAAGGGGTGTAAAAAAGCACATTCAACTGTAATTGATTATTTTAAAGCATATGGATTAGAATTCCCTTACACACTTAAAAATCTGGGTTGTAATAAGAGAATAAAAAATAATATGAATTAAGTAAAAGTCATTATTATAAAAGTTATTATATTGTATAATTATATTTTTAGTAATTAATTAAATAGAAAATATAAATATATTAATAACCATGCCCATATAATAGTATTAAAGGTAAAATTATAAAATAATCTTAATTTTTTGAGTGTGTAATGAGGTATTATGAAAACAATAAGGGTGTGAGTGGTATACAATAATTTCAGTAGAGGGAAAGTGGTAAATTCCCAAAATAAAATTTCAAAATATGATTCTATTAAGTATAGTTTTTATTAGTATAGTTTTTAAAAATAGAGTTTTTAGGAGTAGAAGTTTTAACAAAAAGATTTTAGTTGTTTGGCTCTCAATGACATTTTATGAAATAAATAAAATAATTTTATAAAATAAAATAAAGATATTATTGAGGATGGAGCTCATGTGTGACCATTGGTCAAGCCCCCATTAAAATATATTTTTGAGTTAGCAATTGAATTTATTATTTAATTCTTATTCTTATTCTTATTCTTATTATAAACCATTCCAAATTTATTTGCAAGTGTGTAATGAAATTTTAATTATATGTTTTACGGTTATCAATTGCTATGGTGACCATAATTTATTTGAAATGTTGCAATTGCAATGATTGTTGCAGTAGTTTTTAAATGTTGTGTGTGTTATAATGTATATTTAACAAGCCTATATATAGTAATGTATCAATTGTTTTTTTTTAAAAAAAATTAACATTTATTATTTTAACTTAATATCATTTTATTTCATAAGTAATAAAGGTTTAGGATCATTTTATGGGTATTATAAAATAATAAAGAGTAAGTGGCATATAGTGATTTCTTGAAACTAAGAATTGATACTAGAAACAAAAAATAATTATTATAGAAGACCTAATCATTAATTGAAAGTAAAATCAACAAGTATAAAAAAATAGTGTCATAATTATACAATATATTCTCTAGAAAGTCCTAGGTGATGCTTACAATACCACATCATATCATACATTTATCTAATTTATTGGTGAAATCATTAAAGGATGAGCGAGAAAATTATTCTTATTTAATTTGAAAATTTATTAAATGTATTTTATAAATTAATGAAAATATTTAATTTATTAATACGATAATTTTAATTTATCTTTTAAAATAAAAAAATATTTATCACTTATTGTGAAAATCAAATTTTACTATATTAAATCAAATTTTATCATGTTTGCCACTAATCTAGTTACACACTTCTCATGTTATCCCCGTAAGCTATAAACTTTGAAATTTTTTAATAAAAAGTTCAAAAAAACTTAAATACAAGTATACAACTTAATAAAAGCTGCATCAGAAACATCGATGCATTTTTGAAAATGCATCAGAATTGTTCAACAACTTTAACTAAGATAGGTCAAAGCTAGAGCAACTATAATTTGAATTAAACAATCACCCTTAATTCTAAGTAATTATAAGATAATGCAAATATATGAAAGTAATAAACAAATCAATACCACCAATTTTATTGATGAAGTGGAAAACTATTGTGAGTAAAAAACCACTTTGGGTATAGGCTACCACTCGAATCCACTATAATGAGAAAACTTACAGTTATAATATAGGACCTATAGTGACTTCACCGACTCGAATACTTATAGACTGTAATAACTCGAAAAACTCCTCGAGCCCGCACCAAACGACATTCTTCATAGTCTCTGAAGTCTTTGCGTGAATTCTGATCAACTCTGCAAACTCGCAACGCCAGAACTTTGACTACCAATCTTCATCCTTTAGAACTCTGAAATATTAGAAAATTGGGTTAATGTTGTGTTTCTGTGCTGATGACATATCAAGGAACAATCTCACCAAAACAAAGAAGACAATGGAACTATGAAAATCTTCAAGGTGAATTGACAAACGGAGAAAACTAAGGATATGAAGCTATGAGAATTGTGTTTTTCCTCCAGGGTAAAGTGGTTATGTGTTTGCTTAAATAGGTAGGGTTTTCCTTCTCTCAAACAGGCTAAAAAACTCATCCAAAATAACACATCATCGCACGTGCGTTCGAACGCCACAAGAACGCGTGACGAAGAGAGGTAATCCGCAAAACCGTTCGAACACAATCTCGAATGCACCTTCAATGTGAAGCCTCTGGATAGTTTTATTCGAACAAATGTACCTCGAACATGAAGCCTCTGGAAGCTTTTGTTCGAACGTCCACTCAAACGAACCACAAACGCAGAGCATTCAAACCTAAATAAGAAAGCACCGCGAACGCAAACCCTAACAACTTCATCTGATGTTTGTCCAAATACTTATCCAATTGCACCGAGATCTTCAAGACTTATTACAACTCAATTGAACTCGTTTTGTTATGGAAGTTGCCAACACACATGGAACTAACAATCTCTCCCTTTAGAATTTCGTGTCAAAACCACCTAAAACAAAGACTATGGTAAAAGACCCAAAAATAAAATAGCCAACTGTCAACCATCAAGATAGTGACTTATTACAATATGACTCGATCTAATACCTAATCAAAAAGTCTTGAAGTCGACCTCACCACAGCCACTAATCTACTCACCTGAAACATCCATAAACAACAAGATACCCGTGAAAAGCAAGGGAAATTAAGGAGCATATATAACAAAATCAAACATTCTCATGCTTTAAAAATCAATTATTTACTCCCATTTTTTGTCACGAAATGATAATAGGCACACTAAAAATCATGCATGAGAATGAAAAGTAGACACACTAACTACTTGAAAATCTAACTTACTCTCTCTCACTAATAGCACAATTAAGTTAGTAAATAACACATGGGAAATAAAAAGAAACACACTATTATACAACACTAAATGAAATGTAGTATGGAAAGATATGAAATTCACACAAGCACATACAATGAGTTTAAAAAATAAAAATAAAAAACAAAAAATGATTCAAAACAGTACTTCAAGTAAATACAATGATACATTGTACTCAGCTGTTTTCATGAGATAATATGAACTATTTTTGGTCATGCTCAAGAATACACGCATGCATATGACATAAACACCAAAATATAACAAACACTTGCGTGAAAAATAAGTGCACAACGAGTCAAGGCTTAAGAGCTTATTTTATGAGCAGGACAAAACCAAAGAAGTCTTATATCATGACACATGAAATCCATAAAATAGATATTCAAACTCAGCGCCACTAGGACCTGAAAGTAAACAACATTGGTTGCATTTTACTCCCCATAAACATGAGCTCATAAATAAAGACTCTTTTGAGTGAATGATTTTTGCTCTTATCTTTTGAATGTGGCTCATTAGCTATTTTGAGTAGTTTTGTATCGAAGCACTTAAGACTCATTTAATCATTCATTTTTTTTTTTGCTTAAATGAGATAGCATAAAGTCATCCAGTCAAATGTCACACTCTTTGGTGAGCTAAGTATGACAAAGATTATGTTGGCAGTCCAAAAACTCATACATATGACCAAGTCTCAAAATATAAAAATATGTATGTGAGATGCAAATGCAAGATATACTAAGGGTTTCCATCACACAGAGCATCAAGAAAAATAAAAGCATATTACACATATATAACCATATATCCCACATATGAGGATCACATACATCAAGCTTTTACATACTCTTTTAAGCCAGAAAATCTGCTTTGTCATTTTCATTTTATTTTTTATGTTTTTCTTTAAAAAAAACAACAATAAAATACACAAGAAAACTTGTCATTATCCGATGATATGTAAAGTTATATCTCGAGTGCAGATCATATTATCGTACATTCGGAATCTGCTATGAAATTTATGTATGGGTTTTCATCATATACACCGATGGATATATAACAAAAACAAAACAAACCACACATACCCATATGCAGTGAAATAAAAAAATACAGTCGTGCAAACACATAAAACACACGCGTACACACATGTAATGAGGAAATATGAATGCATCATCTAAGTAGAGTTGCACCGAAGTGCACTCTCATCACACCTTGTAGAATCAATGTATGCTAACATTATTGGGAAATAAGTTTCCTTTCCATCCAAATTTCCCAGGAACCTTTTTCACCTTAGTATTCATTGTCAACAGTGCGAGTTTCTCACTAATGAATTACATCTATTTAGCTAACGCAGAAACTTGACGAACTAGATTCGAAGAATCAAATTTAAGTGAATTACTCTTAGGTATTTTCTTTTGTTTATGCAACAAGAAGCACTTAGACCTAATGTGTCCCGACTTGCCACAGTGATGGCAAATAGACACAAACCTCGTACGAGAGTTAGATTTACCAGAAGCACCTCTAGATTGAGGTTGGTGCACATAATGAGGAACTACAAGGGGGAATCACTTGACACTCAATAATGTGTCTCTTTCTTAGGTCACATGGAGGAGCAACAAACACAATTTTAGATGTTGATGCCTCGTCACAACTTGACTCAATAAATTCTACTCATTTTTCTCACAGGGAGACACACCAATACCTATCATGCAGTCTAGTTTCTCAGTCCCACTAGAAAATAAAGATATATGGGTTCTAGTATTTTCAAGTTCTGCTTCTAAGAATTTGACTCTATCAACTAGGCCTTCTTCTCAATGTCATCAATAACAGTAAGGCTCTTGTCAAGCTTGGCTTGAACTTCGTTCTTTTCCAACTTCATTTCTTTCAGCCTCTTATTGACTTCAACATTCGTATTCTTGATAGCTAAGCTCTCATTAAAAAGTTCAGTATAAGCTACTTGAATATCATCATCAACTACATAATCATCATGAGAGAATTTTGAACTAGCATCTACATCACCCAATTATCCTCTCTCTCACATACCACAATCGAAGAAAAAATAATGTAATTTCTCTTCTCCTTAGGAGACTCATCAGAAGTATATCCACATTCTGAATCACTGAGGAGACTGTCATAACTTTCTTGCTCTTTGATCTTAGGAATATGAGACACTCGGATCTTATGTGCCTAAAAATTTCAAATTCATGGCATTGAATGACACGATATTTGCTATATTTCTCCTCTCTAGACTCTTTCCTATGACAGCTACTATCTCTAGGTTTATCATCCATTTTCCTATCAGTGCCACGACCAATTTTCTTCAACTTAAGGAACTTCTTAAGCTTTTTAAAAAATATGGCCATACCAGTATCTGTGAGATTATCATCATCATCCTCATCAGATAAGTCATGGGTAACTTCATTCACAGTCTCCATCGCTATATTCTTGAGCTTTTTATATTCATAAAGTTTACTCTCATAAACCTGAAGTTTCCCATAAGGTCTTTTAGTTTTAGATTATCTAAGTCTGTATTCTCCTCAATAGCAGTAATCTTAAGTAAAAACCTTTCAGATAGTAATATGAAGATTTTTCTAACTATTATATTTGTAGGAATAGTCTCACCTAGGTTAAAGTTGGAATTAACAATTTCATTAATCTCAGCGTAAAACTCATCACAAGTCTCATCCTCTTTCATCCTAATCGTTTGAAACCTAATAACAAGTTCTTGGAGTCCACTATTTCTAACTAACAGTGTGCCCTCATGAACAGTCTGAAGAATGTCTCATGCATCTTTGGTTATCTCACATATAGAAATTCTCCTAAATTCTGTGGAGCAAACAGCAACATGAATGGCATTAATGGCTTCGTTGTTCCTATTGCTCCCCTCAAACTCATCTTTCATCCAAGTAAGTTTATCTTTAGGGGAAGAGACCCCATTAACAATCACCACAAGAGGTTTGCATCCATATTCTACTGACATCCACACTCTCTCATCTAGGGATTTAAGGAACGCTCTCATCCGAACCTTCAAATGATGGTACTCAGTCCCATCAAATAACGTGGGATAATTTAATGGTTGACTTATATCCATAGTAAACGGGTTAAGGATCGAGGTCAGACTCTGATACCAATTGAAAATTTAAAGTTTAGCTAAGATTATGGCCCCGTGTGGAATTATTCAACAACTATGACTAAGACAGGTCAAAGCTAGAGCAACCATAGTTTGAATTAAACAATCACCTTTAATTCCAAACAGTTATAATATAGTGCAAATATATAGAAGTAATAAACAAATCAACACTAAAAATTTTATTGACGGAGTGAGAAACTCTTGTGAGTAAAAAACCATTATGGGTATAGGCTACCACCCGAATCCACTATAATGAGAAAACTTACAGTGATAGTATATGACATAAGGTGATAAATTCACCGACTCGAATACCTCTAGACTGTAATAACTCGAAGAACTCTCTGAGCCCATACCAATCGGTCTTCTTCAGAACCTCTGAAATCTCTAAGTGAATTATGATCAACCTTGCGAACTCACAATGCCAGAACTCTGACTACCAATCTTCATCCTTTAGAACTCTGAAGGCTTAGGAAATTGGGTTAAGGTCGTGTTTCTGTGCTGATAGTATATCAAGGAACAATCTCACCAAAATAAAGATGACCAGAGAACTATGAACGTCTTTAAGGTGAATTGACAAACAGAAAGCTCTGAGAATTGTATTTTTCCTCCCCATAGTAAAATGGCTATATTTTTGCTTAAATATGTAGGGTTTTCCTACTCTCAAACATGTTGAAAACACGTCCAAAATAACACATCATCGCACGTGCGTTCAACCACCACAAAAACGCATGATGAACACGAGGTACTGCAAAACCGTTTGAACACATTATTGAATGCACCTCGAACGTGAAGCCTCTGGATAGTTTTGTTCGAACGTGACTCGAACATACCTCGAACGTGAAGCCTCTGGAAGCTTTTGTTCGAATGTCCACTCAAATGAACCACAAACACAGAGCGTTCGAACCCAAATAAGAACGCATCGCGAATGCAAAACCCGACAACTTCATCTGATATTGTCCAAATACCTGTCCAATTGTATCGAGATCTTCAAGACTCATTACAACTGGTTTTGTTATAGAAGTTATCAACACACATGGAACTAACACTTTTCTTTGAAACAAAAAATGCTTTTGATTCTATTGGTGCTTGAAATAATTTCAATTTTCAATAATGTTGTTTGTATTTTCTGAACACTTCTCAGCATAAAATTTTATCTTTGTATGTCGAAAAGTAATTTTAAAAATTCAAAACTTACTTTTTGAATTTGTTATTTAAGTATAAACATAAAAATTCTATAATGAATGAGTTTTAAAGGAATGCAAAAATAAACTTACTTTTCGTTATTGTTCAATTTTATATGTCACTTTCAGCCCAGTGGTTTCTCTAATAACAAAAATGAATTGTTTCATCGTTTTCTTCTTTGTTCTCATTTGGATCATTTGTTTTTGTTCGATTGAGGATTGTTTGTTTCCTTAAATTCCTACAGGAGTTCATAATAAATCAGACTGCAATCTGCATGATACGTGGCAGTCAAGTGTCTTTGGACGGAAAAATTGTACTATATAACGATGGTATAATATTATCCATACAATAACTCAATAATTATAGGTTAAAATAATATAAAAATGATAGTTTTATTTAACATAACTTCATATATTATATGTTTATTGGTTGTTGATATCATTTCACTAATATACCGGTGGTATAAAATGATTACTCCGGGGTTGGATAAGCAATATCAATTAAGAATATTATTAGCTTAGATTGATTAATATTTGTCTTGTTATTTTTAATAAATCTTTGTATGACTCAATGTGTATTTGAGTTCTTTGATCTAGACTAATAAAAGAGAATATATTAATAATGAACGAAAGTTATTTGAGAAGTTTAGGATTCATCGAATTATTCTATTTGGAGGTGATAAGTATTTAATATATCTATATTAATTATCATTTGACAAGGTATGTTGAGAGTTGAATCGAGATTTATGAGTATTTTAATGTGTTTCTCTGAGTTTTATAGGTTTGGACTTTATAATCAGGTTAGGAATGAAACAAGTACAAACAGGAGCCGCTTGGAGTAGATTATGAGAAAAGGCCCCATTGGCTCACCATTCAGAACCTATTAACACGCCAATGGTGATCTGATGACGGATGAAATCTGAAGCTCATTGGTGCGCTAACAGGATCTAAAAATGAGATTGCACTCTGACTCTCATTGGCACGCCACTCACAGCCTATTGGAGCGCCAATGTGCCTTTACATGGAAAATTTGATTCATCTATCCTATTTAAAGCCTAGTTCGTCCATAACCTAAGAGATCCGACTTTTGGGAGAAGAAAACAAGGAAAAAAACCCGGAGCAAGACATGGAACACCAAATCCAATTCAGTAAATTGAAAATTGAAGTAGAGATTCTCACAACGAATTTTCTTATCTTTTAACCTTTTTAGTTATAATGTGTTCTTACTTTATAATAATGAATTTATTGAATATGATTAATACTAATTCATTAATTTAGGATTATAATGGAACCTATGCTCAATTCTTAATTTAAATGCATATTTGAATACATTGAGTTTTTATTATTCGATTGTTTATCATTCTCTATACTTAATGATTTTAATTGCTTGGACAACAATAAGATAGTTATGGTATGTTAGAGTCCCAAAACCTTACATGGTAAACCCTAATAAACTTGGAAAATGAAGTTTTGTTTAGCCTTGGAAATTTATAACGCATGATCTCATTTGGAATAGTATATTTCTGTACGTGATAGAAATATAAATGCAGGAATTGTGTAACCACAAGTAGAGTTTTTTTTTTTTTTTTTTAAGAATATAAGTAGAACTTATTCTTAATGAGTTTGACTTAAATTAATTATCATATGAATATAAGTAATTGATCTAAATTAGGCGTTTTTATTTGACCATCGAAAGAAATTTATAAATAACTTCTTGTTCTATGTTACTAATCCATAATGATTACTTAATTATAAGAAAAGTGCATATCCTTATAATGTGCTTGGTGAAGTTCAAACTTTAAGTTTTTTCTTATATAATTTTTCTCACGAAGTATAATTTCAGCTTGTAATTTACTTTAATTTGATTTAATCCCAAAAATCAAATCTCTTAATTATTCGCTTAGTTAGAAGTAAAATTAATTTGAAGGAGATGATCCCTCAAAGTGTCGGGTAATTCTTTGGTGCAACGAATACATGAGTGACGTGGTATCACCAACAAATTAATAAATGACATGTATGATTTAATATCCATCTTTTTAGTTGTTTTTTAATACTTTAGTACGCGTGGTAATAAATGATTGGCTTGTTATACGGATGACGTGATATCTCCGTTGTATTGTAGATTTTCTTCGAAGTGTCCCCAAATAATTGCCACTTTACACTCATGCTATATATGCAAGTCACAAGCCAAAGCCCTCAGGAAAACATCTCTTATTTCAGTATCTCACTAGACACTAGTTAATAAATAATCCATTAAAATTCACAAGAAAAGGTCATAGAGACTACCAAGTTAACTAACATGCCTAGCAACGGTGCTTTAGAAGAAACAAATGTTCCTTTGCTAGAAGAATTAGCTTCAGATGAAATAGATCAAAACTTTACAAGCAGATTTTGGATAGAATCAAAGAAGCTATGGTTCATAGTTGGTCCAGCCATCTTTAGCCGCCTTGCCTCTTACTCTATGCTTGTCATTACCCAAGCTTTTGCTGGTCATTTGGGTGATCTTGAGCTTGCTGCCATGTCCATTGCTAATAATGTCGTCATTGGTTTCGACTTTGGTCTTTTGGTACACACTCTCTCTCTCTCAATAGAATAGTATATGGCTAAAAGAAATTAACATAAAAATGCATTGTTTTTTTTTTTTTTTTTTTTTTACAGCATTGCTTTCTTTGAAATGATCAAGAGTTTTTGTTACAATTTTCTTTTTTATCAGTTGGGAATGGCAAGTGCATTAGAAACTCTCTGCGGACAAGCTTTTGGGGCCAAAAAATACTACATGCTGGGCGTTTACATGCAACGTTCATGGATTGTGCTTTTCATATGTTGCATTCTGCTTTTGCCACTATATCTATTTGCCTCTCCATGCTTGAAGCTCTTGGGGCAGCCATCAGATGTAGCAGAGATGTCTGGGATGGTCTGTTTGTGGATGATACCACTT
The DNA here is from genome assembly GCA_019454045.1 of Zanthoxylum bungeanum. NCBI lineage: Eukaryota > Viridiplantae > Streptophyta > Magnoliopsida > Sapindales > Rutaceae > Zanthoxylum > Zanthoxylum bungeanum. The sequence goes on along the minus strand of SKCR01029059.1, from coordinate 41,397 downwards.
CACTTCAGCTTTGCTTTTCAATTTCCTCTACAGAGATTCTTGCAATGCCAGCTTAAGAACATGGTGATTGCTTGGGTTTCTTTGGTGGCCCTATTGGTGCATATTTTTATGAGCTGGTTGTTTGTGTATAAACTGCAGCTGGGTATAGTGGGCACTGCTGTTGTTTTGAATTTTTCTTGGTGGGTTTTGGCTTTTGGGCTGTTTGGTTATGTAGCTTGTGGTGGGTGTCCTCTTACATGGACTGGTTTCTCCATTGAAGCGTTTTCTGGTCTTTGGGAATTTGCCAAACTCTCTGCTGCTTCTGGTGTCATGCTCTGGTAGTGACACAATATACCTTATTGGGATTTCGTTTCATAACCCGTAATTATAATATATTATTAGATTGTTATATACATGACGTGATATCACGGTTATATTGTAGAACTAGATCAAATCTTTAATTTTACCAAACAAATGTGGGATATTTAATTTCCAAACTCTTTACTATTCAAATAATAAACAATAATACCAAACGAAGCTTCAATTTCTCTCACAATTATTTCTTCAACATTCTGAAATTACAGTTTAGAGAACTGGTACTACAAAATATTGATATTGATGGCTGGAAATCTGAAGAACCCAGAAACTGCTTTGGGTGCTCTGTCAATATGGTATGTGTCTTTTACTCACTCAATCACTAATTATTTATTATGTTATTAGTATTTCCTGAGTACAAAATTATAAAAAATAAGATATGGCCCATTGTTGTGGAATGGTAATTAATATTGTTCCTTTTCATTTGGCAGCATGACCATAAATGGCTGGGAAATGATGATTCCATTTGCTTTCTTTGCTGGAACCGGGTAACTCTTCTCCTTTTCTGCTCAGCTTTTGACATTTCTTTCCAAGAATGTGTGGATTTAACAAGCTGTGATGAGCTAATCACTTCCTTAATTATAGGCCATCATAATTTGAAACTTTTATCACATCTGTGTTGATCACTTGTCATTACTTGTTACCACTTGAGACTTTACTTTCTAAAGAGTGAAACAAGGATATCTTAGTTCTCTATTATTCCTATTGATTTTGTATTAAGTACTGAATCAATAACTATTAGGCGAGAGAAACGGAAAAAAATAAAATTGAAAAATAAATCATGGCTATTGATTAAAATTTTATTTGGTATTAAAGTTTGACGTATAGTAAGATGACAAAATTATATTTTTGATCAAAACACAATTTTTAAGTGTTTGTGTAACGATAAAAAAATTTCGATTCTTAATTATAATTTCTTTTAAAAATGAAATTTTACAAAAGTTAGTATTCTTAACTTTGACTCAATATCAAAATTTTAAAAAATGTACCGTAATTATTTTTTAACATAAAATAAAATTATACATCATCATTTAAATATCACCGTTTATTCACCATATTGTTGGATGATTTATACTGTTCAAATTCATAATGAATGCCTTGTGTAAGCTAGCTGCTTAAATAACTTTATTGCATGATGGTTTTAATAGAGTGAGAATTGCAAACGAGCTTGGGGCTGGTAACGGGAAAGGAGCCAAATTTGCTACAGCAGTATCAGTGATGACATCACTCATTATAGGCCTCTTCTTCTGGTTACTGATAATGATCTTCCACACTGAATTTGGTTTGATTTTCACTTCAAGCTTACCTATCCTGCAAGTAGTAAACGACCTATCACTTCTCTTAGCATTCACAATACTGCTCAATAGTGTTCAGCCAGTTCTATCCGGTAATAATAACAAATCCCCATTTCTTATGTCTAGAACGATAATCAAGTATTAACTCATTATCAGTTTCATCAGAATCCCAAACCCTAAAAACAGCGAGGACTTTCTTTAGATCCTGCTAATAGCGGGAACCTTATGCATTGGATATAACTTTTACGATTCGTTAATCTCTTTCGTATTATAAAACTCATGTGATGCTCTTTTAATGTCAAATTATAGGGGTGGCAGTGGGATCAGGATGGCAATCATATGTAGCATACATAAACTTAGGCTGCTACTATCTAATTGGAGTGCCCCTTGGGTTTTTAATGGGATGGGGCTTTCACCTAGGTGTTATGGTACGTCCAAAAGTTATTTGAATTGAATTCATTAATATCCTTACATTATTACCCTCATGTGTTTTTTTTTTTTTTTTTTGTTTTTAAAGGCTAATTAACTTGCAAATTTGATTTAATTAAACATTGAATTAAGGGAATTTGGGGTGGGATGATTTTTGGTGGCACAGCAGTGCAAACGTTGATACTTGCCATCATTACCATTCGATGCGACTGGGATAAAGAGGTAATTAAAGACACGTGCCTAAAGTAGAGGTGGCCACTGTTCGGTTCAATTTTAGAACTGAAAAACCGGTTCTATTCCGATTTCGAATCGGAACCGAACCGAATCTTTTGAGGTTTGGTTCGGTTCCGATTTTGAAACCGGAATCGGATGGAACCGTAACCTTACGGTTCCATCCGGTTCGATTCCGAATCGGAACCGTGGTCAGATCTAGCCTAAAGTATTTCTCTTCTGTTTTAGTTTCTTTAATTTTTAATTTGAGATCTTTGTCTGAATTATTGCAGGTACAAAAAACAATCCTACATGTAAAGAAGTTGTCCGAAATAAAATAAAATAAAAATATTACAATATATGTATAATAAATCTCCAATAAGGATCGTTCAATTTTAATACAATGAGACTGAATTAAAAGATAAGAAAAACATTTTCGTGTTTATCATTTTATTAAAATGAGCGATCTCTTATTGTGATATTTCCGAGAAGTTAGAAAATTCGTCTTATTTGCTTATTTATTGACCGTTATGTTTGAGTTATTTTACTTTATCAATAAACATTATGGTGGTAGAGGTTTATTATTTATTTTGTAAAACATCAATAAATAAATAAAAAATTGTAGAGTGATCTCAAATTCTCAATGATTGTGTAATTTGTGTTGGATTCATTACCTATATAAATTCCAATAGGGCATCTTATTGACAAAATTTAAAAATATCATAAAAATGAACACCATTTATACTCTCTATGAGGGGGTAAAGGGCTATCTTAGGACACCCTGCTCTGTTGCTTTGTCCCCGAGTGGCGTGACTTGATAGTGTCAGATTCAAAATTTAACTGTGGTATTACATCACACATGTAATAATCCAATAATATATTTCAGCGAGTGTTAAAATAATAAAATAAAATAAATTATATTTACTTATTAGTTTGTAGTACTACATCACTTATATAATGATGGTATCAAAAAATTACTCCCATCATATGTCGAAAAGTCATTTCCTGTAACTGTGGGTACATGGTCCTAATTAAATTTTAATACATTTTTTTGAAAATTTTACTGTTTAAAATCCTACCTTTATATAATTTCTACTTTAAGGTTGTGTTTGGTTCGTAATTTACATGGAGAATGAGTAACAGAATAATCATTTCTTTACTTGATTGATATTTTATAAGAGTGAATAATTAAGATAATTCTCCTCTTATTTACCATTATTCTCCATAAATCACTTTCCTTTAAAATATGAGAATAATCAAACTCACATGTAAAAAATCATACTTATATATATAAAGTTCAATTTGCCCTGAATATGAACCATTGGATTAATACTGTAATAACTTCTTCATTTTACACATTTTTCATTTCATTATTGTTAAAAATTCGCAAGGCACTTCTAAATAATATATATTTTTTTAAACTTCAGATTATAAGTAATGTTTATTTTTGTAAATGATAATGATAAGATCAATGTATGATTTACATTGTAATTATAAATAGATAAATTAATGTAATTATCTAGGATAAACTTTGGTGTAATCCTTATTTCATTGTACATTGATTAGAAATAAAACTCCACCACCATAAAAAAAATATGGTTCTCCAAATATTTACTTGGTATCAGTTGGTTTTGATTAAAATCAATCGATCCTCTTGGCTTTCGAATCATCTATTTTCTTCAAAACATGGTGCATCTCATCACCATCAAATTTGAAAATTTAGTTTTAGTCTTAAGTTCTGAACTTATGCAGAATTAAACACAATAAATTAAGATAAGTCATAATTATTGTTACTATGAAGCACCCTTAAGTCTAACAATTATGAATCAAAACAAATAAAACAAAACAATAAACAAAATCAACATAAATAATTTTGTTAAAGAAATGGAAAACTTATGCGAGTAAAAAATCACTCCGGTATCTAGACTATCAGCCAAAATCCACTATAATGAGAAAAGTTTACAGTAATGATAAAAGACATATGACAGCAACTCCGCCGACTCGAATACCTCTAAATTGTAATAACCCGAAGAACTCCTTGAGCTGCACCGAATGACTTTTTTCAGAACCTCTGAAGTCTCCAAGCGAATCAACCCTGGAGCACTCAATGCCGAAACTCCGAATACTAATTTTTCATTAAATGAGAGAAGGATTTGATTGGTGGAGCATTAAAGTCGGAGTTCTCTCATTAATTAATTGTCCAAATTTGATTAGTGGAGCACAATTGATGAAATAGAAGATTTCGACTCCACAACCACTAAGGAGCGAGCGTGATAAACGTATCCTATAATTATTAAAAAAATTTATTTTTATTAATAAAATATTTTTCCATTTAAAAAAATTTATTGTGTTTGGGCCCTTGGGCTTGGGCCCATAAGACGGTTCCCCATCGGGTCGGATCGAACCTGGTAATATATAATAATTAAATAATGAATAAGGTTTTACCTTTCCGCCACAAAAAAAAATTAGCGCCTTAACAAAACCTTCTCATTGGCCAGTTCACGTTTCACGCGGATCGAATCCCCTCATAATCATTCTCCATCGTCCGATTCTTCACCCATTTCAATCTAAGCCCTTCAAAATTCCCTCCCTCTCAGAAATTTCAAAAGCCCACCAAAATTTTTAAAACTTCCTCTCCTTTATATATACACCACCAAATCCCTTGTCTCACATCACAACAAATCCAACAACTTTCATTTCTTGTAACTTTCTCGAGAAACAAACACTACTTTCTTTCCCAAACCCAATGGCTAGGACAAAGCAAACCGCTCGCAAGTCCACAGGAGGCAAGGCCCCAAGAAAGCAACTGGCGACCAAGGCAGCAAGGAAATCGGCACCGGCGACCGGAGGAGTGAAGAAGCCTCACAGGTTCCGTCCCGGAACAGTCGCGCTCCGTGAAATAAGGAAGTATCAGAAGAGCACGGAGCTTCTCATCAGGAAGCTGCCGTTCCAGAGGCTTGTGAGGGAAATCGCTCAGGATTTCAAGACGGATCTGAGGTTCCAGAGCAGCGCTGTTGCCGCTCTTCAGGAGGCTGCTGAGGCTTACCTTGTTGGGCTTTTTGAGGACACTAATCTCTGTGCTATTCACGCCAAGAGGGTCACGATTATGCCCAAGGATATTCAGCTTGCTAGGAGGATTAGAGGTGAAAGGGCTTAGATCTTTATGGCTTTTATTAGTATTTTAATTTGATTTTAGGTGGTTGGATCCAAGTTTGTGTGTCTAATCTATGTATTAGATTTGGTTAATTATGTATGTAACGTGTTTGTTAAAATTACCCTGAAGGTTTTCAGTTTACGCAATCTGGTATGCCATGTGTTTGTTGAAAGCCCAATTCAACTTGGCATTGTTGCAATTAAAATTTCTTCTTTCTTGTTTATCAATTGTAATTTCGGTCTGGTTCCAGTATTTTGCCACTGATTTTCTACATTTGCTTGAGTGCCATTACTTAATAGGGGAAATGATGAAGAAGAATCTCCCTCATAATAAACGGATGTAATTGAATTTGAATGAATATCACCCAATATTTTCATTGTTTCCTAGATTTCATTCATTTAACAGAATAATAAATGGATTTTATTTTATTTTAATAATTTCAATCAAAACTAAATATATCTTAAAATTATTGTTTTTAAAATTGGAATTGGAATTGGTTGAGTTGGGAATTGGTTGTGAGTTTAAATTTGTGGAATCTTAAAAATTAAGATATAAATTTTTTTGTTAAAATTGGTGAAATCAAGTCAATTTATTCAGACTCTAAATCTCATTTTATGATAGTGATTTATAGTTTGGATGAATGATATATTCTTAAATGCCACATGTTTTGTATTTGTTTATCATTGTGTTATCATTTTAATATATATATATATATATTATATATATATATATATATATATAATAAATGAAAATGGTGTTGGAGGAAAGAGAGTGTATCTAACGGCTCTCTTTATGTGGTTTAATAGATGGCCCAGATCATTTCATTGTTAATGAGAGGAAAGAAAGTGAATTGATTGATGGAAATGGTTAAAAATTTTCAAATTAAAAAATAGAAAGTTAAAATAAAATCATTTAATTAAAAAATAAAATCATTTATTATGTAACACGCAAATATTGTAACACCGTGCCGTAGGCACAGACATCATTTAATTAAAAAATAAAATCATTTAATTCTGTAACGGTACAAGCAAATACTGTAACATCGTGCCATAGGCACGGGCAAAAACTAGTATATATATATTTATATATGAGATATATGAGAATGCATTTTTTTTTTATCCTAATAACCTTTTTAAGATTGAATTCAAGAAGTAAGTAAAGTAAAGTTATTTGAAAAACACTATCATATTTTTATGGGTAATAATGCATTTAATAAAATTATTCCCATGTGGTAAAAGATGAAATTGGAAAATGTGAATATTTTTTTTCGAAATTGTTACAATATCTAATTTTCCGGAGTCTAGAAACATACACATGTAGTCTATTGAACATTAGCTTAAAAATATCTACTAAATATTCTATTTTTAAGTACAATAAATGAATATGTAAAAGCAGGAACCTACATTTTTTTTTTTTGATAACCGGGGTGTTTGGGCCAATTTACGCGCACCTCTACTAATTTCCGGGGACCTGTGCCCCGTGCCTTTATAAGTTTCACAACACAGATCAGGGTAAGTCGCTTGATTTTCACACTAGGGAGCATGACCCTAAAGAAATGTATCTAGTGAGATTCGAACCTTTAACCTGAGAGGGAGCAAACCACTAAAGGCCAAAGCCTTTACCACTGAGACAACCCCTTGAGATTGGTAGCTACACTTTCATTGTGCTTGTGGCAATTAATAAATAACGTGCCCTTTTTGTACCATCTCAAGAATATGCTACGTAAGTTATCAACCGGATCCATATAGAGTAAATTGAGAGGAAAAAAAGGTAGTAAATGGCACAAATTTATTAATTCCAAAACCAGAAATAGCCCCAGCATAAATTAGCATCAGCGTTCAATCCAAATCAAAGTAGACAGCACCAAACTTGGACCAGCGAGAGAGAGTCGATTATTTGGTGGTTAATGTGTGAAGATAGAGATTACTAATAGCTTTTCCTTTTTCATCCTTGATAAGAAATTATGATTCACATTTTTCTCAGGAAGTGTGGCACAATGCCACAATCTTCTATATTAGAAAAGTGGTGGAGGGGAAAAAAGTTAGTACTAAATTTCCTTATTGTTGTAGTTGATGTGTCTCATATCAATTAAATATGAAATTAATTGCTGGTTTAATTAACTCCTGAATATTTTCTTTTAAGTCGGTTTTTAAGGATAAGTTCTACACATGTATTTATAACAAATAATATTACAACCAACACTATACCTTATAATTGCAATCGTACGACGCAAGAGTGATGTTGATGTTGCACTATTCGGCCGAGATTAATTGGACTAGTGCAAAATCTAATTTGCGTGAGAGCCAAGATTATAGAGTATGATGAAATATTGTAGTCTATTTATTCTATATAGACTAACTATGAGATTAGCTAATTTTTAAAATTAAATTCCACCTTGTTGGAACAATAAGCACAAATTAAAATAATTCTACCGTTCACCAAGGATGCAAAAAGTGAATCTAGGTTGAGTCGCGGATCAGTTCGCTCTCTTTAAGACGTTCCGCGGCTCTGCTCGGATTTTGTGCTAGCAGTAATCGGCCCCGACGCCTCCAGGATAAAATAAGCCCAGATTAACACTGTCTCAATCGATTTTGCACAAAATCGATCGGTATACTCACACCAAAATAATTGCTCGGGAACATCAAAAAACAAAATTTGGGGATTTTCTGAACTATATCATTTTAGTGATTTCCATGCACCACCTTTAATTACAATTGAATTGTCATAACCCAATCATGCATGCGAGCCATGTATATAATATTTTATGCACACATACAACCAACCTTGCCAGATGTCTTGAACCAGTCACACACAATACCACAAAATTAATCAATTACGCACACATGGTGCTCGCTTGAGAACTAGCAAATGTTGCTGCCTCGTGCGCTGTGGCAAAGGCTATTGCTTACGTGGTGGCTGTATATATTTGTTCATAATGCATGAACAAAATGTGTCATAGCTGTAGCAATAGTGTTTAGGAGTTGATGATGATGATCAGAGGTGATGCAAAAATAGGAGGTGAAACAAATAAGCTCCCGGTGAAGAGTTATGAGAGAGCATTAATTAGAGGGCTCATAGCTGTGTGTCTTTCTCTGCTGTTTTTTAAAGGAAACTAAGAGAAAGAGAAAGGAAAAGGAAAATGGTCTCAAGAAGAGAAAATCGAAAGACTAATGAAATTCAAATGTTACTGTCTTTTCCAGAAATGGCGTGGGAGGGGGCCGGGAGTTCTTCCAATTTCGTGAGGTGTGTAAACCTTTTATTATTTTTTAATCCTGTTCCACAAATTGTAACTTAAACAATAAAGCTTAATGCCAAAGATTAATAATTTTTTCAAGCAAACGTGAAGGATAAGACTAATTGCTTATTATTTTAATAGTTGTAATTGAAAAAATAAATAAATAACAATTAGTAGGTAAAATAAATAATTTCAGTTACTAAAATTATTATTATTATTATCATAATAACTTTGATTCTCTAACTTCTCCAAAATAAATTTCTGTAACTCCTCAAAACATTAAAACCAATTTTATAAAAATTCATATTCACAACAATCCCCCACTTGAATTTTAATAAAATAGTTTCATCGAGCAATATAACATAAGGTCGTGCATAAATAAAAGTGTCTTTCGACTTGAACTTTTACATAGTGTTGACGATTCAGATTATACTAGAGTAACTCGTAGTTTTGAACTCTATCTCTGACAACATCACACACACAAACCTTTCAGGGTGTAGTCAAAAGCCCGAGCATTACGGCCGTGCTCGTATATCCCAGTATAGTGAAAGCTCTAAAAATTTTTGCCTAAAATTTCATAAGATGCGGCCACACTTCTACATTCACATAGGTGTGTCTATCAAGAGTACTCCTGTAGCTAGGTACTCCACTCTACATAGAGTATAGAACACATTAAGAGTTAAATAACTCATCCTTCTATCGCTTCAGGATATCATGCTCTCAGAATGGAACTCACAAATAAAATAATAGCATGATTCATCATCACTTCATGACTTGTTATTACCCATTGAACCTATTTCTTGGGATCTCCAGTCTATAAGGTCGGGTTACCATCATAAGTGACTATCTAATGACAATAGTTCCATTCTTTTCTAGGTATTGGATACCTTCTCTTTTGCTAGTCCTTTTATTAAAGGATCAGCTAAATCATCATCAGTTCATACATGATCAATTCTTACAACACCAGAATAGAGGTATTCTCTAACTGTACTGTGTATCTACAATCTCTTACTGTTATAATAACATATTTGAGTATTTGTAATAGCCCGGTACTATTACAATGGATCAAGACAACTGGTATCAGTCTCTCCCATAAAAGGGTATCATAGTAAGCTGCTTAATCAAGCTGCTTCTTCACTAACCGATGCCAGTGATATCATCTCATACTCAAGTTAATATATCCCTTGGTAGCCTTGGAATCATCCGAAAAGATGTTCCAATTAACATCGCTATATCCTTCAAGGATAACGGAAAACCTCTAAAAATATAACTCTAGGTTCATGGTACTTTTTAGGTACCTTATAACCTTCTCAATAGCATGTCATGCTCATACCAAGTCTACTAATAAATCTACATATAATCCTATAACATATGCAATGTCAAGTCTAGTGTTACCAAAACATAACATCAGTTACCAATGTTGTTCGCATACTCAAATTATCTAACATTGACAGCAATGTTCTTGAACAACTTTACACTAGAGTTATAAGGAGTACATGCAAATTTATTATTAAATTCCATTTTCTGACCAAGTAAATTTTTATTCCAAGAATAACACTAGTTTCTTCTAAGTTGTTTCAATTACAGATTTAGAAGACAACATAGAATTCAACACAATTAACAACATGCATATAAAATAAGCATATCAAAATATAAACATTTCACATGTTGTTTTCAACCTTTATAATGCATGTATTTTTCACCTTCAATCACTTTAAAACCATGAGTAAAACATTAGAGGTAGAACCCCCACTATTTCCAATTTATCATTGGAGGTCGAGCCCCCACTATTTCTTAATATCAAAGAAATATTTTTCATAGAAACAATATGTTCATATCAATCATAAAATTTATATATTTCTATTAATCTTATACTCAAAGTTTTAGGTTCTCAAACCTTCCATATTTCATAAAAAATTTCATAAGATTTAAAGTTCACATCACCAGTTCTAGCTGCTATAATAGTTTAAGAAACAACTCATCACATTAACTTATTTACAGCTTATACATATAACTCGAACATAGCATAATCATATCAGACATGACGGAAAACGACAATGCCTACCCACCATCCCTCAAATCCACCAAACATGTTGATCTCAAAGATCGTGTAACAAGTTGGTCTTCGGTAAAGTTTGCTTTTGGAGCAGAACTCTTTAACCGGTAGTTCCGGGCAAGGTGCCCTAATTTGCTACAGTTGTAGCATTGGAACTAACTATCATCATTTCTTGAGGGAGGTTAGTGCTTGTTCGGGTTATTTCAGTTTTGGTGATTATGGTTCTTAAAAATTAACCAATTAGCTTTCCAACCGTTTTTCATATATGCATTGAGGCATTTTCTAAGGAATCACGATAAATCAACACCACATCGTTCAAGCAAAATAAAATCACAAATATCCCAATACTAGCTCATGCTGAACAATCATGACTGTTCTACAAATATTAATTATTGTATGTATAATTAAAGCTACAGTCAATCATAAATGGCGTGCTCTAATTTCTTTCTACTGGTCAATCTAAAATCCACATGACAATATGAAATTCACATCACAGTAAAATTCTGTTAAAAACAAAGACCAGTTATGCATATATTTAAGACATTCTCAATGTTCCATATCAACACTGTAATTCTTAAAAAGACTAACTGATACAACCAAAATAAATCATGATTTCAAGAACGATATATTATAATCCAAAATCATTCAAATCGGCAAACACAGGTCTAATTCATTATAGGCAATATATACCAAATAATTTCTCAAATATTACTCACAGGATAAGTCTAAAAATTTCAGAATATGACATCAGACTATCAATCTCAATAACCTATATATCTACTCATATTCTAGCAGCATTGAAAAAATTCAATAAATAGTTAATAGTCATCTATTAAATTATAAATGTATTTAAACATTTTCCTGCAGCTTCTTGAAATTGTTGACAATTCTAAATAATCATCTCTATACATTAACAGCCATTTCACCATTGCATATTCTAAAAGTTCAACAACTTCATCAATTTTACAGTCTCATCCGCACTCATATTTAGCATAAATGATTTCATCAGAATTATATACTTAAACATGTATATTCAAATACTATAGAGACTTTGATAAAACAAAGTAAGTCATGCAACATATACACCAAATGTTTTAAAAAATTATCAATTCTAAAACATCAGCATGACTGTTACCACATGAAAGCTGTTACTTCATGAATGTGCTTACAAAGCTACAGCAAAAAAGGTGATCATCTAAATATAAGGAATATCATAAGCATACAAACATAAAATTTATCAAAACATACAATCCCACATGGCTGAACATCTATACCAATAACCATGTATATTTTTTTTTATGTAAAAGCTTAATTCAAAATAACACTTTGCAGGATGCAAACATCGAATATTCTAATTTCATGAAGTATGAATATTTGTCAAGACTCAGGATATAAAATATGTTAAAGCCAACTTTCTCACAAGCCTATCAATTCCCTTAAAATTCATTTCATGCATAATTTACTTATAATTGCACCATAAGAACAGTAACAAATATAACATAAACAAATATAGCAGATCGAATACGTCTTAAAATTGTTGGAACAATAAGCACAAATTAAAATAATTCTACCGTTCACCAAGGATGCAAAAAGTGAATCTAGGTTGAGTCGCGGATCAGTTCGCTCTCTTTAAGACGTTCCGCGGCTCTGCTCGGATTTTGTGCTAGCAGTAATCGGCCCCGACGCCTCCAGGATAAAACAAGCCCAGATTAACACTGTCTCAATCGATTTTGCACAAAATCGATCGGTATACTCACACCCAAAATAATTGCTCGGGAACATCAAAAAACAAAATTTGGGGATTTTCTGAACTATATCATTTTAGTGATTTCCATGCACCACCTTTAATTACAATTGAATTGTCATAACCCAATCATGCATGCGAGCCATGTATATAATATTTTATGCACACATACAGCCAACCTTGCCAGATGTCTTGAACCAGTCACACACAAAACCACAAAATTAATTAATTACGCACACATGGTGCTCGCTTGAGAACTAGCAAATGTTGCTGCCTCGTGCGCTGTGGCAAAGGCTATTGCTTACGTGGTGGCTGTATATATTTGTTCATAATGCATGAACAAAATGTGTCATAGCTGTAGCAATAGTGTTTAGGAGTTGATGATGATGATCAGAGGTGATGCAAAAATAGGAGGTGAAACAAATAAGCTCCCGGTGAAGAGTTATAAGAGAGCATTAATTAGAGGGCTCATAGCTGTGTGTCTTTCTCTGCTGTTTTTTAAAGGAAACTAAGAGAAAGAGAAAGGAAAAGGAAAATGGTCTCAAGAAGAGAAAATCAAAAGACTAATGAAATTCAAATGTTACTGTCTTTTCCAGAAATGGCGTGGGAGGGGGCCGGAGTTCTTCCATTTCGTGAGGTGTGTAAACCTTTTATTATTTTTTAATCCTCTTCCACAAATTGTAACTTAAACAATAAAGCTTAATGCCAAAGATTAATAATTTTTTCAAGCAAACGTGAAGGATAAGACTAATTGCTTATTATTTTAATAGTTGTAACTGAAAAAATAAATAAATAACAATTAGTAGGTAAAATAAATAATTTCAGTTACTAAAATTATTATTATTATTATCATAATAACTTTGATTCTCTAACTTCTCCAAAATAAATTTTTGTAACTCCTCAAAACATTAAAACCAATTTTATAAAAATTCATATTCACAACACACCTTATTATTATTATAAATAGATTAATATCCAAACTCGAGATTAAGCGAATATCAAGTTTATACTTGACCATCGACCTAAACGGGAGAGGCAAGGCGGACTTACACTCATTTATGTATCATTTTTCCCGGGTTTATTTAATAATAATAATAATAATAATAATAATAATAATAATAATAATAATAATAATAATAATAATAATAATCATAATAATAAAAAGTTGTGAACCCGGTCGGAGAGGCTAGCAGACCAAAGAAGTATGACAAACTGTTTTTGCCGCTTTCAGTCTACAAGTACAAACCTAACAGTCATTTGAAGTTTGGTAGTTGAAATCAAGTGATCAAAATCCAGAATAGAATGGGAGATCACTCATTCCAAAAAAAATAAAAATAAAATAATTTCTATACCTTCTCTTCAAACATTCAACCACCAAAAATGAAAGCTCTGTTTTCTCTCACACTTAACAATTGCTTCTTCTCCTCTTTCATATATGTCTTCAATCTACATCTTCTTCTTCTTCTCAAACACCACTAAATTGTTCTCATGGGAGGCCTCAAAATCTCCTCCATTTTTACTTCAAGAAATTATAATCACACCAACAGTGATCTCTTGCCCTCCTCCAATTCTAATCGCCAAAATCTTATCAGAAATCATAATGCCAATTATGACAAAGAAGATGCATCCCCTAATCCTGTCTTTAAGTTCTTGCGGCGCTTTATGTCTGGAAGTATATATATATATATATATATATTTTTTCTTTTTGATTGCTCACACTATTTATTGTACATTGTTTTGGGTTGATTTTGTTTATGGAGTTTGTGTCTGAGGTGGGTTTTGTTTTGAGTTGTTCAGCAAAAAGTGATGGAGGGTCTAGAACAAAAGAGGAAGAGAAGGTGTACTCTTGGTTATACACGCTGGCACAGACAGAAAGAGATTTGGTTTTTGAGTATGTTCGATCCACTGAAAGGGGTAAGGATGCATGATCTTTGCTATGTAGCTTTTAACTCAGTATATTACAAATTCTAAGGGTGAAACTCATCTTTAAAAATCGACTTGTAAGGAGAGGCTTTTCATGGGGCTTATATTCCCATTTATATTGTTCTATTTAAACCGATATGGGTTTTGGAATTCTAACATCCCACCATGCTTCGTAATCGACATATGTGACGGCTCATCATATCTAGTTGGGCGACTACATAGATCATTTCTTCGAGTAGCAGCCGTCCTCAAGTCGGCCTATCTACAACAACGGTCATGAAGCAACACCTATATCGATCCCATACTCGACATGGTACGTCTGATCCATAGTTGTTAAAGACGTGTCTACGTGTGCGCTTAGGCGCACCTCTCATTGAGGCGCCATGAAGCGCGATGGTAGTGTGCCTCATTGAATCTTTTTTTTTTTTTAAAAAAAAATTAAAAAACTAAAACGTGAAATAATAAAAATCCATTTGATATGATTGTTATTTTACTTACTGAGTTGAAAATTATAGGATAAATTTATGAAATACAATTTATATGAATAATTTCAATTGAGAAATTAATGTAAAAACTAATAAAATATGGGGTGCGCCATGCGCCTCACTTCGATTAGGCGCGTGCTTGATCTTGTGCCTTGCGCCTAGGCCTCAGGAGGACCTTGGCGCCTCGGTGCCCCTTTCGCCTTTAACAATTATGCTCCGATCTCATATTTGGCGTGGTACCCGCTGTCACCAATTGTTATAAATATATGGGTGAAACTCATCCTTATAATCAACTTGTAAGGAGAGGAAACACATGAGTTTACATTCTCATATATTGTTCTATTTAATCCATGTGGAATTTGAGATCGTGAGACCGTAAGATTTTTTTAAGCCAAGAGTTTGACAGAAATGAGGATAATGAATGCAAAATTTGACATGCTTGATGAAATTCTATGCTTCATTCAAGTCCAGAAAACCTCTATATATAATATTTGCATATATTGCATAGATGAATGAAATTACTTTTGGATGAAAGCTCTTTTATGTCTAATTTTGGTTATTAAGCAGTCCAGCTCTTATAAAACAAAATCTGCATTAGTGTTGACCAACATACATTAATTTGTCTCCTTCTCTTGTTTCTTTTAGAACCAAGCATTATCAAATTCATAAGATATCCCAATTTATTGCTTAGTTAGGAGTTTCCATGAGAGTTGAATTGCATTGAGATTCTTGTTATAGATAATCCTAGGGCCTTACTAATATTACTCTCTTAAGTTGCAGGCTTTTAAAATATTTCTTGATCAAAAGACATATTCATAGTCTTTTCACTTGTTAAGTTATTTGTTAATCATATTCTTTTCTGGCTTAGGATTGTCCTTCACCTTTCTCCTTCCCCAGCTGTTTCAATAATGGGTCTATGGCAGCGGCATAGTTAGAGCATCGATTCAGTAGGGACTCTTCATTTTAACAGGGACAAAACAAAATTATCTTATTAACAAACTAGAATTTTCATTAATTTATAAGACACATTTTAACAAATTTTCAGATTAAGCGAGGGCAGGCCCGACTTACCAATATGTGGCTCCACCACTGGTCTATGGAGAATTTAGTCTATAAATTGGGAGAAAATTTGTCACCTGTGGCAAACCAGGCTATCCAGCCTATATATATTATTTTCCATGTGAGATAACCCTGGTCATCTCCTTTTGCTTTATACAGGCTTGAGTTTCACTGAAGCTGACAGGAGATTTAAAGAAAATGGCCCAAATGTTCCTCTTGAATATACATTTCCAAGCTGGTGGCATTTTCTGTGGAATGCATTTTTCCATCCTTTCAATATCATTCTCATTGTCTTGTCAGCCCTCTCATACCTAGCCAGTGACAGTCTGAATGGATGCATCATGCTGATACTTGTTCTTATTAGCGTTTTCCTTCGTTTCTACCAGGTATTTCTCGCTTAATTTGTTTACTCAAATTAGGATTTTTGCGAGGATGAGCCTTGGTGTAATGATAAGATCATAGGTTCGAGTCGTGTAAATAGCCTATTTGCAAAAAAGCGAATAAGACTGCATACACATTGCCAGAGCCCATGGTGTGGGAAGTCTCGTGCGTTAGGCCATCCTTTAAACCAAGGTTTTTGCGTTTCCTTATCTAGAATTTGGCCCTTACAAATCTTTCCTTTACCTTTTTAGGAATATGGCAGTTCAAAAGCGGCTATGAAACTTTCAGAATTTGTAAGATGCCCTGTTAAGGTTCAAAGATGTGCAGGTAGAGTTGTTCAGACAGAACTAATAGTTCAAGTTGATCAAAGAGATGTTGTTCCTGGTGATATTGTTATTTTTGAACCTGGGGATCTTTTTCCTGGTGACGTGAGACTACTTACTTCGAAACATCTAGTAGTAAGGTATAGAAACTCAAAACTCTCCTTATTTTATGTATTATGATTTGTTAGTTTGATTCATGCCATTTCTCCACTTTCTTTATGAAAAATTATAGAATAATTTATTCACAGTCTGCTTCTCAAACAGCCAATCCTCTTTAACCGGGGAGTCTTGGACAGCTGAAAAGACAGCGGACATCAGAGAAGATCATAGAACTCCTTTGTTAGATTTGAAGAATATATGCTTCATGGTAGGTATTCCTATGATCCTGCTTCTTGTGGTGAAAGTTTTATAGCTTTTTCATCAGCGGACTGAAGGTGCAAATTTTTATGTCCCACATTAACACATGGCACATTTGCCCATTTTGGCCTTGGTGGGTATTGGTAGGAACTCTAGTGGGGCTCCGATGAACGAGCTTATGTCTGGTTCGGTCTATACGGATTTGTTCTATTGCAAATCATTAATTGCGTAGGAAACCTCCTATTTATGGCTCAAATTGCCTGGGTTCGAGCTATACATAAGAGGTTTCCTATGCAATTAATGATATGTTATAGAACAAATCCGGCCGGTCGTTGGGCCAGACACAAGCTCTTCCACAGGAACTCCACTAGTGGCGCTAGTGCCCACCGGAACCCAAATCAGTGTGGGGGTGCAAAAATATGCACCTTTACCTACTTTGCCAGGAAACCAGGGCTGGGGGTTGGTCTTAATCTTTGGAACATATTTCAAGATTTGTACCTAAACTTGCCGCACCCCACACCCTATCCTCAGCCCTAGATCTAATGTAAACAACTGAGACATGATACAGATTTGATGATATCTCAGGGCACAAATGTGGTATCAGGTAGTGGAACTGGTTTAGTTGTTTCCACAGGATCCCAGACTTACATGAGCACCGTGTTTTCGACTATAGGAAAGCAGAAACCACCAGATGACTTTGAGAAGGGAATCCGGAGAATATCTTTTGTTCTTATATGTGTTATGCTAATAGTAGCTACCATCATCATAGTGATTGATTATTTCACATCTCAAAATCTGAGTGAGAGCATTCTTTTCGGAATCTCTGTTGCTTGTGCACTCACTCCTCAGATGTTTCCCCTCATTGTTAACACAAGTCTAGCCAAAGGAGCACTTGCAATGGCTAGAGATAGATGTGTTGTCAAAAGCTTAAACGCCATACGAGACATGGGATCAATGTAAGTTCAATTTTACTTTGCTAATGATACAGAATGACCAATTTTGTTAACTCTGCGTTCTGCGAATTCTTTACAGGGATATCCTATGCATAGACAAAACAGGAACGCTCACCATGGACCGCGCAATCATGGTTAATCATCTTGACAGCTGGGGATTTCCAAAAGAAAAGGTCTTATATTTTACATTTCTGAATTCTTTCTTCAAGACAGATCAGAAGTATCCCCTGGACGATGCAATATTGGCGTATGTATATACAAATGGCTACAGGTTCCAGGCATCTAGGTGGAAGAAGCTAGATGAGATCCCTTTTGATTTTATACGAAGAAGAGTTTCAGTTATCTTGGAAACGGAATCAAATACAGAAGACAGAAGCAGCCAATTCCATGGTAGATTCATGGTAACAAAAGGAGCATTAGAAGAAGTAATTAAAGTTTGCTCTTTTGTTGAGCACATAGATAGTGGTTCAATCACAAGTTTCTCTTCAGAAGAGCAGCAGAGGATACAAAATTTGGGAGAAGATGCAAGCAATGAAGGATTAAGGGTCATAGGAGTTGCAGTAAAGAGGCTACTCCCAGTAAGTTCTGGTGTCTTTAGACTTTTCATTTTTCCATATCTACTATTTGTTCCACCTCTTTTCCTATTATAACTTTCATGTTCTATTAGTTAGTTTAGCGCAGCTGTTAGCAAGACACTACCATTCATGAGTGATTTTTACCCTGTTAGGTTTTAAATATTGGCAAATTCCGTATCAAAATATATCCCACATCCAGTTGAGTAAGATTGCCACGGTAATGGGATTGCATAATTGGTTTCAATGTCAAACACCCGCAGAAGTACTGAATTACATTGCAGTTCTTTACTTACATCAGAGCTTTGTATCATGTTGCAGCAAAAATGTTCTCAAAGCATGGGAGAAGAGGATGCCGTTGAGTCAGACATGGTGTTCCTGGGTCTTATAACATTCTATGACCCTCCTAAAGACACTGCAAAGCAAGCTCTATGGCGGCTAGCTGAAAAGGGAGTAAAAGCAAAAGTGTTAACAGGTGACTCACTCGCCCTGGCCATAAAAATCTGCCAGGAAGTTGGCATCCGAACCACCAATGTGACTACAGGACCAGAACTTGAGCTACTCAGTCAAGAATCCTTCCATGAAACAGTTAAAAAAGCAACAGTACTGGCTAGGCTTACTCCTAGTCAGAAACTCCGCGTAGTACAGTCTTTGCAAACAGTCGGTAAGCACGTTGTTGGGTTCCTGGGAGATGGAATAAACGATTCACTTGCACTGGATGCTGCCAATGTTGGTATATCAGTTGATTCTGGGGCATCAGTTGCTAAAGACTCTGCTGACATTATCTTACTTGAGAAAGATCTCAATGTTCTTGTTTGCTGGAGTTGAGCGAGGCCGTGTAACTTTTGGTAACACACAATGAAGTACATAAAGATGTCAGTCATTGCTAATCTAGGAGGTGTTCTTTCACTTCTTGTAGCAACCATGTTCCTCCAATCTGAACCACTGACTCCGAAGCAGCTCCTAACACAGAATTTCTTATATAGTGTTAGTCAAATTGCAATACCATGGACAAAATGGAAAGAGATTATGTAAAAATGCCACAAATATGGTCAGAGAAAGGCTTACCAATGTTCACATTTTGGAATGGTCCTGTGTGCACCCTCTGTGATGTCACTGTACTTGTGTTCCTCTGGTTCTATTATGAGGCTCACAACCAAATGAATGTCGTTTTCTTTCGTTCTGCTTGGTTTGTCGAAGGGCTACTAATGCAGACGCTGATTATCCACCTGATCCGGACTGAGAAAATACCTTTCATTCAGGAGGTTGCTTCATGGCCTGTACTTGCTTCTACACTTATAATTTCTGCAATTGGAATTGCAATTCCATTCACTGCAATTGGAAATGTCATGGGATTCACTGTGCTCCCTTTGTCATATCTCGGGTTCTTGCTTCTCCTGTTTATAGGATATTTTACAGTTGGCCAAGTGGTCAAAAGAATTTACATTTTGATTTACAAAAAATGGCTTTAGATAAAGGAATAAAGTCATTTGAGAAGAGTTTGCAACAGGAAGCTACCAGGAAAGATAAAGTAGAATGAATTTTTCATTTGTAAATTACTGACATTATTGATATTTTCTGTAGATTCTTTTTGCTCTAACAATTTTTATTACCCTTGCAAATTTGCCGTAACATATGAATGCATTTATTTGAGATGCAATGAACTTTGAAGAAAAGGACAAAAAAGCCACACTTATATCTTGGTTCCTGAATTTTGGTGTTATTTCTCACAACATACCATGCTGATAAGAGAGAGGCAGTCCGGGCACATTGGATAGTTGGCTACATGGATCTTTTTAGTTTTAATTATATTATATTTTATCCGAAATCATCGTTTCATTAAACACGATAAACTTAAAATCTCTTTTTATGAATTCCGTATCATTCTCATTGTCACCCCTATATTATCACTATCACCATTCTGTATATGATATTTGAAATATGTTAAAGACATCTTCATGCGCCATTTTCTCTTCTCTGTAACCTACCAAGCTCACTAACTCTCTTATTTCTAAGGTTTATCACCAATGGCTGCTAAATGGGCATCATCAAACAATCACAAGTTAAGTTATAGGGGTGACAATGAGAATGATATGGTGATGGGTCATTTCTTTTTTTCAAAAATCCTATATTGGTATTGATTTCACGCAGAATTGTGACCTGCCTCCCCCGTTGAAGGTATTTTCTGGCCCCGATAAGACGGTGGCCGCCTCATCCAAAGCGGATGATGAAGAGGGTGATGGTGTGTTACATCAGAAGCGGGAGCTTTTGAAGGCATTGAGATTGTCACAAACTCGAGCCAGAGAGGCGGAGAAGAGGGGCTGCCAGTTTGGCAAAGGAGAGGGTTTGTATTTCCAAAGCGTTCTTCCAAGATTCATTGAGGTTATTGGCTTACCGTCAATGTGTGGGATTTGCTTGATCTTCAAGTTTCCAAGTTGCAGTCACAATATCAAGAGGAAGATGATGAGCACGATGGAATTGGGGTGTCATGTTAGTGGCTTTGGCATTTTGTTTAGGTATTGGGGTCAGATTTGCATTTGGTTTTGAAAATTTGTTCTGAATTACTTCGTATTGATGCATGTAATCATTTATTGAAAATTTGATTTTGTTTAAGTAAACAATAATTTAAGACGTGTTCTAATTATTATTTTTATGTATTACCAACAAGCATCCTTAAGTTGAACAACTATAAATCATAATAAATATAACAATGTAGTAAATAAAATCAACACAATAGTTTTGTTAAAGAAGCAGAAAATTCGTGCGAGTAAAAAACTACTCCGGGTATCTAGGCTACCACCCAAAATCCACTATAACGAGAAAAATTTACAGTGATGGTATAAGACCAATGACAACAACTTTGCCGACTCTAATATCTTTAGACTGTAATAACCCAAATAACTCATCGAGCTCGCACCAAGCAGCCTTTTTCTGAACCTCTGAAGTCTCTGAGTGGATCAACTCTGCGAACTCGCAACGCCAGAACTCTGACTGTCAATCTTACTCCTTTAGAACTCTGAAGGCTTAGGAAATTGGGTTAATGTTGTGTTTTTGTGCTGATGGTTACTAAAGAACAATCTTACCAAAGAAAAGAAGATAATGGAATCAATGAAGTCTTCTAGGTTGATTGTTAAAAAGGAAGAAAGAAAGTGTATAAGGCTCTCTAAATTGTGTTTCTTCAGCTGGTCAAGATGGCTAAATATTTGTTTATATAGATGAGGCAAATATAGAGTTTTCCTTGTGCAATCTGGCTCAAAACGCATCCAAAAAAATCCACTTACGTACGAGTAGTCGAATGCCCTTCAAACGCGTCTCAAACGCAAAGTTTATGCCTTCGGGTGTTAGAACGCACATCGTGGGCTGGTTTTTAGGTGCAATTTAAAAAACTTGTAACTTTCTCGTCCCTTTGTCAAATTATGCGTTCTTTATATGTACGTGATCGTTTTCAAGTATACTTTCCAATGACACTGACCTCATTTCAATTGGCGCTCTAAATATTATAGAATGTCCAAAGAGTGTACATCGCTCCGATAACTCCATCTGATATTGTCCAAATACTTGTCCAATTGCTCTGAGATCTTCAACCCTTATTACAACTCAATTGAACTTGTTTTGTTACAGAAGTTGCCAACACAAATGGAACTATCAATCTCCATCAATATCTCACCTCCCAATATTTCCCATCATATAACCTTGCATAAATATGCAAGAAAGGACTGAACCACATGCCTCGACTAAGCTCGCATAATATCGCATCTCCGATCATTATTTGTAACATCCTCGGTCTGAGAGATGCTACCGGCAGGGAATAGACCGTACTATTTCCCTGAGCCTCTGACTTTCTAACCATGAACATTAATAATACTATTTTCTCTATTAATTATCTTATGTATGGGACCATAGCCCAAACTTAACAGCATAATATACAAACTCAACATTAATAACCGTATACTCAATAAATCTTACTTTTACAACTGTATTGATAAATATTTTAACTTCTACAATGACTATCACATAACTAAACGACCTATATATGACTTATATTTGACTCTGACTGGAATCTCACATTCTCTTACTTGAACTGGTGGACTTCATACCCTAGTGACTGCTATCAGTATCCATCCTCCCGAGCTCATCCTCCAAGAACCTGCAAAATAGGAAAACTGGGTGTGGAGGGTTAGACTGTTTTACGATCAAAGTGAGTGGACGAAAACTGAAATACTATTATCAAAATATTTGGTTCTAAAACCAAAATTCAAGAAATAACTTTATATGAAAACTCATTTCCTGACTGAAAACTCCAGATTTTTTGAAAATCTCATCTGAAATCTCTCTGTAAAACTTATCTTTTCTGAAAGTCTCTTATAAAACTGCTGTTTCTGAAAACTTTCATTTCTAGAAAACTATTTCTTAAAACTGCATTTGAAAACCGATTTAAGTCTCTAAAAACCTGACATATGGGGGCGTTACGTATCGCTGTCCCCCCATATGCCTAACTAGAGTCAGAAGTGAAAATTCATGATATTGGGGCATTACGTATCACCGTCCCCCAAAATATGCCACTCATGTCCCGGAAACTAGTGGTCTTGGGGCTTTACATATCGTCGTCCCCAAGCCACTGAACTAGAATTGGGGGTATGGATCTATGCTACTTTCCAAGCTCTGAAACTAGGATCTAGGGGCATCTGTCATCCATAGTCCTGAACTAGGATCTGGGGCGTTACGTATCGTCGTCTCCCTGTCATCTACATGTGCACATGTCATCTGTCAATTCCATGTATGTGTCAAGTTACATATTGAGATGAGTATTTCCCTCATGCCTCAAAAATCATAAAATCATACTTTGAAAATATTTCTTTCTCAATATATCTTAAATCATATTTTTTCATGACATAACTGCAATAAAAATCATCTAACGCCCTAAAAGCGTAAAATAAGTCTGATATGTAAAAATACATTACAAAAGTCAACTTTAAAGAAGAGTGTCCACTCACTGGTTTAGAATCTGGCTGACACTGTTTACTCTGGCGAAGAAAATTACGGATCCTGCGATTATCTATATTGATAAACTAGATTAGAAGTGGACTAAGAAACATATTACATAATCAGACTAAATTACTTATTTAAGGGGTTGTTATCACTCAGATCGAGGTGTAACATACTTATATCATGATGTAGCATATGTATACGAGCTGATACAAGACCCTTATGGTGGTCTCTAACACGTTAGGGTGAAAATGAAATGGTTTAAAACTGATTTGGGGAAATTCTGGTCTTCGCGTCGCGACGCAGGGCCTTGCACGTCGCGATGCTAACCATTCCAAAAACGCTTGCTTAATGATTTTCAGTGCACGTCGTGATGCAAGTCCTTACACATCATGACACATGCAATCCAGAAGCAAATCTGAACAAATTATCCAGTACGCGTCGCGACGCTAGGCCAAAATTCAGGCTTAAAATCATCTTTTACACCCATATACACTTCCATACCTCATATTATAACTCCTACTCATCAATTCCTTAAGTTTCAATGTAAATACATACTAAACCACACCCTTCAATCTAATTTCAACTTTTTAATCTCATGGTCCCAATTGCTCATTATATAGGATTTCCAAGTACTTGATCCTTAATTAGTTCAACCAATGACATGCCTAATATGTTTCTATCATAAATATAACATCTCTATAACCAAAACTTTTCAATCCAAATTTGGGTTAAATGACCTTACCTCATCTTGTCATTTGATTTCTAACACTTCTCCATGCCTTTAATGGTTTCCAAGCTCTTTTATCCTTTGTTTCTTTTTCCTTCTTCTCTATTTCTTCTTCCTCTTTTTATTCTCTTATTCTTCTTCTTCTTTCTCATGTTCAAATCTCCCATCTCTTTCTCTACACAATTTTCACTTTTGGAATGAGGGAATAGTGTTCTATTTATACAGGAATGGTGATTTTTGTGATGGATTTGGGTGGTTAGGATTAAGCCACCTCATCTCTTTCTAGAAAAATCCCGAAATTAATGTATTAGTCATTAAATTTGCTATTTTAGACTTATTTTGGGTTCGAATTTAGAAAAAATGTTCAACGTGGAAATTGTAGATCTCAATCTCAGATTTCCAAAGATATAAAATTCATAACAATCAGAGTTCGTATGAGAAATTTACAGTCTAAATACCATGGGCTGTGCGGCGTGGAATATTATACAGTTTCGTATCGGAATTTCAAGGAATCTACTGATTATCCCCAAAGTCGTTCCATGAATGTATATGTGCTCGAACATAATTTATATACTATAACACTTGCCTCACGATGTAACAGTAGTCGGAGTTTCCGATCGTGACAAATTCTCCCATTTAATAGGATTCATCTTCGAATTCTTTACGGGACTTAACTCGTGGATTTGTTCTGGTCGAGGATATTTGTGTCTCTGATTATCTGATGAGCGGAAAATATATCAATATTTACCGCCCCTTAACTTAATATTTTGTTTAGTTTCTCGGGTTTGATGAACGTTTTGATGTGTTTTAGTTTATTTTGCAGATAAAATAATATCAGGTCTCAATGAAATCATTTAGGATGAAATATGGGTCAAATAAGGGCAATTATTGGACTTGATATTTTAATTTTGGAGATTGGAAATTGAAAGGGCGTTTTGACGAAGTGCAGTTTTGGAATTCCAATTTTGCGCATTTGTCGTATTTTGGGCATAACTCTTTACTCAGATATTGGATTGAGCTGATTCAAGTTCCAATTAAAGAAGACTCAAAGATCTACAAGTTTGAAAGAGAAAATATTTTCGAATTCTGATGATTTCATGACCGAAATTGATGAACCATCCAGAAGTGTGTGGAGTGTAATTATAAAAAAGTCATTATCAATCATTTTCAAAGCAAAATATTAATTAATTAATAATTAATAAAATATCAAATCAAATCACCACCAAAAGATAAGCAATTAGTGGAGCAATTATGGATTTGGTGGAGTAATTAGTGGAGAAATTAATAATGGATTTGGTGGAGAATTTGATGGATGATTGATGGTGGCAAAATTTTGCCTATAAATACCAAGCCATTCATTTGTAAAATTCATACTTTCTTCTTTGAAATTCTTAATGAATAAATAAGAAGATTGTATCTAGTTTGTTTATTTTTAGTTTTCAGTAATTAATTTTCAGTTTCGCACTTTCTTTTCTTTACTTTTCAGTTTTTACTTTCCGCAATTTACTTTTACGCACAACACTTTCTTTCTTTACTTTTCAGTTTTTATTTTTCAAGCAATGAGGAGGTAATTCCCCTTGCTGGGGTGAAAGGTAAAGCTTTTATTATTACTATTTAGATTATCTCCTTTAATTATAATATAAAAACTATTTAAAACCTGACTTAAAAAGGGATACCGCTATATTGGTCGGTTGGTAATTATTTTAATTGGTTTTAAACTGACTAAATATGGATACCGCCTGGCCTGTGGTTGGTCGTTGGTAATTAATTATTAATTTGACTTAATCAGAATACCGCCTGTATGGATGGTTGGTAATTATCACGCAAAGTTAATATATTATATTAAGGGAGATATCTAAAATAGTAGTAATAAAAGTTGATCCTAACCCCAACCCAGCATTTTCTTTTATTGTACTTTTACTTTATTTAATTTCAGCAGCATTTACTTTTTAGCAATTTAATTTTATTTTTATTTTTATTTTTATTTTTTTTTACTTTTTACTTTTACTTTTCTTTTTACTTTTTACTTTTACTTTTACTTTATTTACTTTTCAGTAATTTACTTTTTAGTATTTAATTTTCAGTATTTTACTTTATGTCTTTTATTTTATTTAAGTTTTTACTACCAGTAAATATGTGTCGTAACTAAGCCAGTTACTGGGGTTGTGATGAATTTAATATCACCGTTTACAAATGGTTATTTTATAGTTTGGGTAATTTAAAGGTTTATTTATTAAGTCTTAAGCTTAATGCTTCTTGTTGTCTGATCACCAATAAGATTGATATGGTAAATCTAAAATGAACTAGACATAGGGATTTTAGGTTTCAGCCTTACTTAATAGCCCACGATCTTCCTTGAGGATAGATAACCCTTTAATAGATTTCCTTACAGGATAGAATATACCTGTCGGGTGGGGGTAGCCATAATTGGAACTTAAACTTAATGAATCCAGATAATTTGGTTGACATAGACATATGATTCAATTGGGTTAAACTGGGTATTTGCGTCTAACCATCGACAAAGGCTTTTGCATAATTTAGTGTTCCAGGTTAGTAAACCGATTTATTAAACAAACATAAAATAATCACTTCATCTTTTAAAAGATATTAGAATGATTCACAACCCTAGATCTTTGTGTCTTTTGTTATTTTCCTTAGTATTTTCTTTTGTCTTTTTATTTATTTAGCAAATCTACAATCAGCCAAATCAATCAAGCAATCATTCTCTTCTCCCTCAATTAGATATCTGTAAATAATAGATTCAATAATTAATAACAACAGTAGGAATTAAGTCCTCGTGGGATCGATATTTTTATACTACTTGAACGATACGTGCGCTTGCGTTATACGCGTGTGTTTACGCCGGTCAAGTTTTTTGCGCCGTTGCCGGGGACTTATTTTTCTTGAGTATTAATTTTGAAGCTATCTAATTTACTTGTATCTAATTATTTTTATCTGTAATTTTTATTTCTTTCTTCTGTTTTCAGTGATTGAACAATGGAACATTACTGGGAGATTGAGAGATTACGAGCTTTACAAGAAGATACAACCCCACATCTGGGAGCAACAGTCCGGTTTTCTGAGGCCTGTTGTCCAACCCAACAATTATCACTGGATGCCAGAACCAAGCAATCCACATTTGCTCAACAGAACGAAATGGGGAGATGTGTAATATGTGATGGTAACCACCCGAGCGATCAATGTATATACCTTTCAGAGTGGCAGAATTTTCAGAATCATTCAAAGTATGAAAAACCATCACATTTTCCATCTTATCCACCATCCATATGCGATTTTCATCAACAACCAGATCCATCAGAGGAAGATCAGTTGTTAAACATGCTCAAATATATTCGAGAAACAAAAGTTGGATGCAATGCTTGAAACAAGCCAGAAACAATTGAAAGTATTCAGAGACAATCAGAATTCATTCAGAGGATGACAGATCAAATGAGACAATTCACAGAAAACCAGAACTACATACCTCAAGAACCAGTTTCAGATGACACTGATGAAGCCTTCGAGTACCAATCATTTCACAATGACACTTCAACAGAGGAGGAGGCTGAGAGTATCAACAACCAGAGGTATCAGTTCAGGAGCCCAAACCAGCAAAGTCTCAATTTGATTTTTATTATTCTGACTCTGACAATGATGAAGCTGAGCTGTTAGCACCAATTGAACCAACAAAAGAGGATGAAACTTTCAACCTCAAAATGAAGATCTTGGAGAATGCTTTGCACAAATGTTTGAAGAAGATCTACCTGAGCCATCATTTCACCCATATCAGAGGATGAAGACCTAAAATCTAACATTTCTTTTCATTCTCAGGTTGAAAATTTTGAAACATGTATTTCACAGATGACAGATGAAGAGCTGAATACAAAATTTTAAAAGACATCTGTGAAGAAAGGTGGAAGCAAGAAGCAGAGCAAATGGAGGAGCAAATGTCTGACCTTAATAAAGATCCAGAGCATTCAGGAGAAACATCGCTGTTTTGGGGAGTACAAATCAGAAATCACCCAGAAGCTTGACAGAATGGAATTTCCATTCCAAGTCAAGCATCATACGAGACCTCCTGATTTTCTTTCTTTCTTTGCAGGAACCACTGGAGTAACATGAGCAAAAAGGTGGCACGAGCACTGAATGAGACAAAACTTTTTTTGCCACTTTACCGTTGGAAGAGACCCTTCAAAAGCAATGCTCACGGGATTGTCTTTAATCGGACATCCAAAACGACATTGAAACCTCCTTAACATATGAATTTCAGTCACGTCTGGCTGAAGACGAAAAATTTAGCGCTAGCAGGGAGGCAACCCATGCAATTTGTTGTAATTTGTTTTCATATTTTGTGTGAACTTTTTAATTTTGTGTTATTTTTGTAGGGAAGGCACAAACGAAACATTTTAAGACAGAAGGAATTGTGTTTGGCAATCAAAGATGAGAAACAATTCATTAGCGATGGCTGAATAAGGAATGAAATCTTGAGACACATCCTAATGAATTTATACTAAGCGAGTGGCGTATTGCGTACACAATTCCGTTGCCTTAATTATTGCTTTGATTCGCTTTTCTATTGTAATTATCTTTATTTTCGTAGACAGGATCCAGACTTTTTGACCTTTCACGATCTCTTTTGTTGTTTAGCTAACATCGTCATTTGGAAGATATTAGTGCTATTATTACTCACCCTTTTTCAGGTACTATAAATTCAGCCCGTCATTGCATTTGAAGGCATCCAGAGTTGAAAAAAAAAATACGAAAAAAAAATGGAAGCCACTTCAAGAAGACGAGTTGAAAACATCTGCGTGTTTTGCGTAGTAGTGTTGGTACTAAGCCACAATACATAGAAGCAGCACAGGAATTGGGTCGAGTCTTAGCTACAAGGAATATGCACTTATATATGGCGGGGGCAATCTTGGACTAATGGGTATCGTTTCAAAGGCTGTACAGGAAGGAGGCAGTCATGTTTTGGGAATCATCCCAAAACCCTTGGCAGAGGCAAATCTTATTGGATCATCAAACTGAGAGGAACTGATCGTGCCAGGTATGTCTGAACGACTGGTAGAAATGATTAACCGTGCTGATGCTTTATTCGCTTTGCCAGGTGGCTTGGGCACATTGGAGGAAATTTTTATAGTTCTATCTTGGGCGAACCTGAACATACACCAGAAACCGCTTGGACTGTTTAATGTTGATGGATTTTATGATTTTCTTTGTGTGTTTCTTGATGATGCTCGAGAAATGGGTTCGTGTCAAAACCTATGAAAGAACTCCTCTTCACTGCCAAAACTGCTCCAGATCTAATAGACCAACTCATAGCCTATGAACCACAAGTTGACCCTATCATTTCAAAGATAAATTGGTTCGAAGACGATCGTGGTAAGAGGCGTCGGATTAATCTGGATCTTAACCTTTAATTTCCTGTAGATTTTCAGCTAACCAGGTACACCTTCTTAACTCTCCTTTTACTGTTTAAGACATTGGGGACAATGTCTCATTTAGGTTTGGGGGAGGGATTAGTTGATCAGTACCTTGTTTTTAGTTTGTGTGTTGTTTTTATTTTTAGTCAAAATTTTTCGAAAAATACAAAAAAAAATGGAAAATTTTCAAAATTACAAAAATATTTTGTGTTTTGTGTTTTTATTTTGACTAAAAAGGTGAAATTGGTAAAAAATAGCTGAGTAAGGAGTTTCCCACTCCTGAGACGTATCTCAAACCTATTTCGAAACAAGTTAATTTTTGTTTATTCCTTTTGAATTATTTAATTTGTGAATTCTCCATTAAACGACTAAAATGAATCTTCATATGCTCAGTTGACAGATATTATCAACATATATAGTAACATACGAACATGAAAAAGCTAAATTGAAAAGTTTGTAATATTCAGTGCTCTAGTTTAATTGGAGGAAACATCTCAAAAAGCAATGGAGTAAAAAAAAAAAAAAAAAACGTCAGAGATCCGAGTTATTAAGTCTGTAAGGGTGTTTTTAACACCTAGTGCCCTAAAACCAACTGGTTTGGGAGTCACTGGCCCAAAGCTCGTTACATGGATCAAGATGCTGCAAAAATATATATATCTGAAGTCTGAGTAATTAAGTCCGTAGGGGTGTCTTAACACCTGGTGCCCTAAAGCCAACTGGTTTGAGAGCCACCGACCCAAAGCTCGCTACATAGATGGAAGATATTGTATATAAATAAAAAAATAGAGAAAAATCAAAGAAAAAATCAGAAAAATCAGAAAATTATTCCATTGCTACAAAAAGGTGTGAAATTCTGATAGAACTTTAGGACAAAAATATTACTCTCTTATCAACTGCACTTATGACTGTTGTGGGAAAAAATGAGTTGTTTAATATTTTGTTGGCTGTGTATAGGAGAATGGTAAAAATAATCGGAGAATTTACTTATTCAGTAATTTAGAATGAAACAAAACAACTAGTAACTTGGAGTAGAAGTTTCACCTGATTAGTCACTAACATTTTTTTATTCTCTTTTGCTTGTCTTTTTTTTTTTTTGTGTGCATTAGTTTTATTACCTTTTTACTTTTGTAAATGTTTGTGGGTATCATTGCTGTAAACCCTCACGAGACTACAACTCGTCCACTAGGGACACCTAGGGGTTTAAAGGCTTGTTGCATACGCTAAATGCAACCGTGATCCCTACGAAAGTGGCTTAGTTTAATTTTAATTTTATTTTGTTGTTTTGCTCGAGGAC
Organism: Zanthoxylum bungeanum; assembly: GCA_019454045.1. Classification (NCBI taxonomy): domain Eukaryota; kingdom Viridiplantae; phylum Streptophyta; class Magnoliopsida; order Sapindales; family Rutaceae; genus Zanthoxylum; species Zanthoxylum bungeanum. The sequence continues at coordinate 10,434 of SKCR01029059.1, read as the reverse complement.
TAGCAAAATGTTAGGTTTGGGGGTGTGATGAGCGGAAAATATATCAATATTTACCGCCCCTTTAACTTAATATTTTGTTTAGTTTCTCGGGTTTGATGAACGTTTTGATGTGTTTTAGTTTATATTGCAGATAAAATAATATGGGTCTCAATGAAATCATTTAGGATGAAATATGGGTCAAATAAGGCAATTATGGGACTTGATATTTTAATTTTGGAGATTGGAAATTGAAAGGGCGTTTTGACGAAGTGCAGTTTTGGAAATTCCAGTTTTGCGCATCTGTCGTATTTGGGCATAACTTTTACTCAGATATCGGATTGAGCTGATTCAAGTTCCAGATTAAAGAAGACTCAAGATCTACAACTTTGAAAGAGAAAATATTTTCGAATTCTGATGATTTCATGACCGAAATTGATGAACCATCCAGAAGTGTGTGGAGTGTAATTATTTAAAGTCATTATCAATCATTTTCAAAGCAAAATTAATTAATTAATAATAATAAAAATTATCAAATCAACACCAAACAAGATAAGCAATTAGTGGAGCAATATGGATTTGGTGGTAATTAGTGGAGAAATTAATAATGGATTTGGTGGAGAATTTGATGGATGATTTGATGGTGGCAAAATTTTGCCTATAAATACCAGCCATTTCATTTGTAAAATTCATACTTCTTCTTTGAAATTCCTTAATGAATAAATAAGAAGATTGTATCTAGTTTGTTTATTTTAGTTTTCAGTAATTAATTTTCAGTTTCGCACTTCTTTTCTTTACTTTTCAGTTTTTACTTTCCGCAATTACTTTTACGCACAACACTTTCTTTCTTTACTTTTCAGTTTTTATTTTCAGCAATGAGGAGGTAATCCCCCTTGCTGGGGTGAAAGGTAAAGCTTTTATTATTACTATTTAGATTAATCTCCTTAATAATAAATATAAACACTATTAAAACCTGACTTAAAAAGGATAACCGCTATATTGGTCGGTTGGTAATTATTTAAATTAGTTTTAACCTGACAAATATGGATACCGCCTGGTTGGTCGGTTGGTAATTAATTATTAATTTGACTTAATAGAATACCGCATATATGGCTGGTTGGTAATTATCACGCAAGTTAATATATTATATTAAGGGAGATTTTATTGGACTTTTAGCTTTATTTAATTTCAGCAATTTACTACTTTTTAGCAATTTATTTTTATTTTTATTTTTATTTTTTTTTACTTTTTACTTTTTACTTTTACTTTTACTTTTATAACTTTTATTTACTTTTCAGTAATTTACTTTTTAGTATTTAATTTTCAGTATTTTACTTTATGTCTTTTATTTTATTTAAGTTTTACTACCAGTAAATATGTGTCGTAACTAAGCCAGTTAACTGGGGTTGTGATGATTTTAATATCACCGGTTATAAAGGGTTATTTTATAGTTTGGGTAATTAAGGTTTACTTTATTAAGTCTTAAGCTTAATGCTTCTTGTTGTCTGATCACCAATAAGATTGATATGGTAAATCTAAAATGAACTAGACATAGGGATTTTAGGTTTCAGCCTTAGACTTAATAGCCCACGATCTTCCTTGAGGATAGATAACCCTTTAATAGATTTCCTTACAGGATAGAATATACCTGTCGGGCGGGGGGAGCCATAATTGGAACTTAAACTTAATGAATCCAGATAATTTGGTTGACATAGACATATGGTTCAATTGGGTTAAACTGGGTATTTGCGTCTGACCATCGACAGAGGCTTTTGCATAATTTAGTGTTCCAGGTTAGTAAACCGATTTATTACACAAACATAAAATAATCACTTCATCTTTTAAAAGATATTAGAATGATTCACAACCCTAGATCTTTGTGTCTTTTGTTATTTTCCTTAGTATTTTCTTTTGTCTTTTATTATTTATTTATTTTGCAAATCTACAATCAACCAAATCAATCAGCATCATTCTCTTCTCCCTCAATTAGATATCTGTAAATAATAGATTCAATAATTAATAACAACAGTAGGAATTAAGTCCTCGTGGGATCGATATTTTTATACTACTTGAACGATACGTGCGCTTGCGTTATACGCGTGTGTTTACGCCGGTCATTATCACAACCTTTCTTAATTTCCTTATGGGTGTGTTGTTCGAGACTTAATACCAACATCCGGAAATCTCTTGCATATCTTGTACAATACCATCTAAGTTCATGGGCCTAGTGAATAATATCTTGGTCCAACTTAAAGGTAATTCCTTAATCTCACCCCATATCCTCTGCTCAATACTCTATACATTTATATCATATTACCAATATCTCTTATGCATCGCATAAAATTTATTTGCTAAAACTTTCAACTATATTCAAAATCCTTTATAGCCATCCATCTACTCGAGTTAATCTTTCTAAAGATGGTATTATTTCAAGTAATGTCCTCTCTTATCTTAGTTCCATTCTGATTTGAAACCCCTTAATTACCTCTTGGCCATGACACAATAACTTCTAAACATCCTTAGGAACTTATGATGCTACTTTTCATGTTTGAAGATATTCCCATAGTACTTTACGTTTAAACCATAACCTTCACTTTCCCGTATCTGTGTATACTGCGGGTTCTTCAGCTATTATATTTAAAAAATGACTTTGATAGGATGGACCTTATTTTAACATTTAATATCAGCGTATCTTAACGCAATTATTTATCCTCTCGGTTTTCCACCTACGAAAGGCCTTCTTTACTTATAAGCTTCCTCTGTCGAGTTCCCGACCTAACGACTATCTCTGTGTTTTGTACTTCATGATTTATAACTAACCTCTCTAAGTATTTTTTACACTGTCAGCTAATGTTCATCATATTTAGATGTTATATCAGGGTATTTTCTTTCTAGTGATTTATTCTTGGTTGGCTAAGGAGTTATGGGGCAAGATATCTATATTAAGTCTGATTATGCATGCCTTTATACTAAAGCTATGTCCTTTATTCTATGTTAACACTGGTTATACTATTCTAATTTACTCTTCTGCACATTTGATTACTTTGCTAGCACAATACAGATTATTGTCTTTCACATGACTAGTTCTTTATGTTTGGTTGCATTACTTGTAAATTTTATCTTTACCGAGATCCATTTACACATATTATACCTTGATGATCTATTCACTGTGGCTAAGGCTATTCCAAACCCATGGTGGTTTGATTACATTAAACTATGGCTAGCTGCCTCTCAGAGATCACATGAGTTAAACCATGATAAAACTTGGGTTCTAATCCAACACCGAGAGATCTCGCTGTGATGTGCTTCCGTATTCGCTTACTAAGTATTTTTCTTATATTGTCGTTACACTTCGACCGTTATACTTTCAAATCTTATGATTAATTTTCTTTTCATCTTTTATCATGCTTCATTCAATGCCTGAAACTTCTGTAGTCTAATGGTTTGATATACTTCACAGGTTCATCCATTTTATGGGGGCAACTTTGAGGTGAAAGTCATGGTCCATGTCTGCTGTCGCGATCTACCAAGGGTTGGGAGGGTGGGGATCGATTATGACGCCTCTCTGGTGGTGGTGATCTTATCAGCTACCCATGCTATGGTTGCGTGGTCTATTCATTTGTAAATCGGAGACTCCCATATTTAAGATACTTCCACTAGGTATTATCTGAGTTGTCTCATTTTTCAACTTCACTCATCAACTATTGATCATACTACTTCTTATCATGAATTTTCTCTAGAATTATGTTTTCTAAATACTTCATCATGTTACTTTTATACCTCTTTCAACTAATTTCCATTGTTTAACCCTCTTAAGTCTTTATTCTTTCTCAAAATTCTACAATACTCAATATGTTATTTCTCCATATGAAATCCACATTACTACTTAGATTTTCTTCTCATCTTAGTCCTTTGAATTCCTTATATCTTTATCCCACTGAGAACATCATCAACTTTAATTACCTAGGACATATCCCCTATATTTTCTTGGTTTTGGTGCTACTCTCTTCTAGTTCATCTCTCAATACAATGAGACTCCTATGAGTTTACTCCCTTAAGGATTCCCAATTCAACAATGGCCTCCAGTTTTGGGCTCGATTTATTGTGACTCTGAGTTATTCTATCTCATGTTCCTAATCTATATTCTTTTGAACTTCTTAAGTTGGGCTATCTAGTCGTTTCTTGTCTCGTTTATCATGTCAAATACACTTCTTTGCTAGTTCTTCTCCTTACTGGGCTCTGAGTATAGGGGTGAATACTTGTTTTTTTTTAGAAATCTGAAAAAAAATACGCGTTTCTGATTGGGTGCCTATACCCATACTAAAGTCATGACTACTAAATAGAAGAGTTATTGCTGATACCGTCAGAATTTGCATTGACTACTCCAAGAATTAAAGTTTCTATAACTCCGATCAACAATGATGAGGTTTCCATTTACATTACTATCTCAAGCCACATTATTCATTGTTGCTACATACACTTTACTTCCTTATTGCTTCCTGTAGCTTTCCTTATTATTTATTTTCATAACTTGTTATTCAGTTTCATATTGTACTTCCAAGACAAGTGATGACTTACCCTCATTGACTACTTTCTAGGTTTCTATTCTTTGCTCTTGCTCTAGGTTACAACTACACCGTGTAATCTTACTGTTCATGCGGGTATTCTTTACTAACTTTAGATTGTCTCTCATCTCATAAATCTATTCTTTTTAAACCTTCTACAATCTCTATTAGCATTGGTTCAATCTTTGGATTTCCGCAGATATTACTAACTTGTCCATTTTCACTTGAGTCGGGTTCTTTCATTTCTATCTCTTGAAACCTCCTTAGTTCTTATCTGGATTATTTATCATTTCAGGGCTTTCTGTTTCTTACTTAAGATAAATTCTCATTATGGTTATCTTTACCTAGGCTAGTATAGGGTGGAACAAAAATCTACATCTCAGTTGGTGTCGGTGCCATTGTTCTAAAACTTTGTGTCCTGGTAGAGTCTATTACTCATGTAAAACACGTATGTGATAGACTCCGTCAGGACAACTTCCTTACTGGAATCACTATGTGGCGAGGATTTTGGTAAGTCATATCTTATACATATCTGTCTCTTTAGTTAAGGTAACTAATCACTTCTTTTTACGTCTTTCATTTCACTTGCTCACAGATCTGGGTTTGGGTATCTGAGACTTCTACATCTTTTATGATAGCTTGGGTTTGCATATTTCCTTACTTCTTATAGCTTTCTCTTCACACTCTCTGAGTAACTTTTCTTAGTACCATAATTTCTGGTTTTATAGCTAAATTAGAACTTATGTGAATAGTTCAGGATGATTACAAAAAGATCTTCAAAGAATATAGTTATTTCTAAGAAAAAAAAATACTTAAATGGCTTTGGAATTCTTACTAACCTGTCTATAGAACTTTGAGGAAATACTCGAGGATCAGATACTGGAGAGATAATGCCTCATATACGGGTATCCCGGACATACTGCGTATACAAGACTCCATCACTCTGCCCACTGCGGTCACTGACTCCTAGACCATGCTCTGATACTATATTTGTAACATCCTGATCTGGGAGATGCTACCGACAGAGAATAGACAGTACTATTTCCCTGAGCCTCCGATTTCCTAACCATGAACATTACTAATACTATTTTCTCTATTAATTATCTTATGTATGGGACCATAGCCCAAACTTAACAACATAATATACAAACTCAACATTAATAATCGTATATTCAATAACTCTTACTTCTACAACTGTATTGATAAACATTTTAACTTTTACAATGACTATCACATAACCAAACAACTATATTGATAAACATTTGCCATTAGTATCCATCCTCCCGAGCTCGTCCTCCAAGAACATGTAAAATAGGAAAACTGAGAGGGGGGTTAGACCGTTGTACGATCTAAGTGAGTGAACGAAAACTGATATACTATTATGAAATATTTGGTTCTAAAACCAAATTCAAGAAATAGCTTTATTTGAAAACTCTTTTTCTGTCTAAAAACTCCGGATTCCTTTCTGAAAATCCAATCCGAAATCTCTCTGTAAAACTTATCTTTTCTGAAAATCTCTTATAAAACTGTTGTTTGTGAAACTTTTTCATTTTCTAGAAACTATTTCTGAAAATTACATCTGAAAACTATTTCTGAAAACTGATTTATGTCTCTGAAAACTTGACATATGGGGCGTTACGTATCGCCAACCCCCCATACGTCTAACTAGAGCCAGTAGTGTAAATCCATGATATTTGGGCGTTACGTATTGCCGTCGCCCAAAGCATGCCACTTATGTCCCTGAAACTAGTGGTCTTGGGGGCGTTATGTATGGTCGTCCCCCAAGCCACTGAACTAGAACTGGAGGTACGGATCTATCTACCCTCCAAGCTCTAAAACTAGGAACTATGGGCATCTATCATCCCCTAGTCTGAACTGGGATTTGAGGCGTACGTATGGCCGTCACTCTCTACATGTGCACATTCCATCCGTCAATTCCATGTTTGTGTCAAGTTACATACTGAGGTGGGTTTTTCCTCCATGCCTCGAAAATCATAATCATACTTTGAAAATATTTCTTTCTCAACATATCTTAAATCATAATTTTTCATGAAATAATTGCAATAAAAATCATCTAACGCCCTAAAAGCGTAAAAATATCTGATATGTAAAAATACATTACAAAAGTCAACTTTAAAGAAGAGTGTCCACTCACTGGTTTAGAATCTGGATGGCACTGTTTACTCTGGCGAAGAAAATTACAGTTCATGTGATGATCTATATTTGATAAACTTGATTAGAAATGGACTAAGAAACATATTACATAATCAGACTAAATTTAATTATTTAAGGGGTTGCTATCACTCAGAGGTGTAACATACTTATATCATGATGTAATATATGTATACAAGCTAATACGAGACCTTTAGAGTGGTCTTTAACATGTTAGGGGCGAAACTGGAATGGTTTTAAAACTGATTTGGGGAAATTTTGGTCTTCGCATCGCGACGCAGGGCCTTGCGCGTCGCAACACTAACCATTCCAGAAACGATTGCTTAATGATTTCCAGTGCGCGTCGCGATGCAAGTCCTTGCGCATCGTGACACGTGCAATCCAAAAGTAAATCTGCACAAATTCCTATTATACACTAAATCAGATTTAATTTCAATATAATCATAATTAGATATCTAATCGTAATTAGATCGAATAATGTATATAAAAGACAAGAGATGCTACCATTAAATAATTAATATTATGAAAAATGAATTGTTCATATTCATGAATCGGACATAAATGCGATCCAAATTGACACTCCGAGCACCAACCATAACATTATCTACACTATATATTCTTGCTAGTTCCATTATTTCTAATATTATTTAGATCCTAATATGTTTGCTATACTGTTAGTTTTTGGTTCTCCTAAATTTATCTTTTTTACTCTATAAGTTAAATTATCTAATTATTTTTCTATATTATCTAATGAGTTGTCTAATTCTGACTTTTTTAACGTTATTGACTGTTGTTTCTTTTATAATAATCTGAAAGTCTATTTCTACTTTATTAATCCTAGATTCGAGATTATCTATTTGTTTATTAGTTTTGATTAATATTTTAATAATTTTATTTAACTGTGCTACTATAATATTATTACAATCTATACTAAATGATTTGATATTTTTTATCCTACAGAATTGACAATTGATATTTCTAATTTTAATTATTCTAAAACTTCTGCTAATAAATCTGTATTTATTCACTGACTATAAATTTGATTATTTCTAACGTTCTTGTAGACTATTATGTATTTCTTTTATTGTATCTACTTTTTTTGTAAGAATTTCTACTAACTCTCTTATTTATATTTCTACAGGTTTAGGTATTTTTATATCTATTAGTTGTACTAATTCTAAAATTTCTTTCTTATTATGGAATCTTTTAACTTGATTAGTGAAATTTGATAAAAGTTATTTTATGAAGTCTAAATTATTTCTTAAGATATTAATGCTACTATTTTCAAAAGGTGTGCGAGGTTACTAATTAATTTTTTGTATTATTTATATTAATTTTTAAGTTATGTCCTAAATTTATTAACAGACCTACTATAAAATTTTGTTGACTATTACTAATATGTGGAATATGTTTATATTGATTTTCTAAATGATATATTTGTAGACTATTTTAATTTTCAGATAAACTAATTTTTGTTTGTCTATAATTACTTATTTCAAAGTCTAAATATTTTAATCTTTGAAAATTCATACAAGTTTAAAGACTAAGGGCTATCAAAGACTATAATATCGACAAAAACTTCTATTATGGACCTTATTACTCTTTGTTGTACTTTGTCTTTCTTTCTTTTCTTTTCTAATTCTAATGGTAAATTTATTGATTCTGCTAAAAATGTTCACTGATCTATTAATTTATTTCTAAATTCTATTAACTTACTTCTATTTGTCCAGTTTATTAAACTAAAATATTCTATAAATAAACTCTTGTAAAAGTAGTTGTTTTATGTTGAAATAAAATGTGTTGTTAATTGTTGAATTTAAAAGCATCCAACTGTTGACTTGTGAATTCTTATGATAACTTGATGAAACGACTTTCGTAACTACTCGTATACCGTATTTTAATATTGATAAAAAAAAAAGGATATGATACCAAAGATAAAGAAGGTGTACATAATTTTTTATAAAATCGGCTTTTAGAGGTTTTTAAAAATGCTTATTATTATTTCTCAGCAGTACGTGAAGTTGTTTCCGAATACAGAGTATGCTACCGTCCATTTGGAATCACCTATGGAATTTATGTACGGATTTCCATCCTATATATTAAAAAGAAAGCTTTTAAAACCAAAAATCAGGTTTTCAAAATTACGTTATCAAAACTCGAACTCCTAATCAATACTCTTAACGTTTCTCAACATAATCAACAGCAACGGGCCAACGAAGTAGTTTTTCAAGAAATTTGAAAAAACTTAGAAAATGTGGAATGTTAGATCCTTTCAGTTTTCTTATAGGAATATCATTGAGCTATGGACGATGTAAACATTAAAATGTAGCTTGTATAAGATTCTTGGAAATAAATTGTGGTGTAATATAAGGGGGAGAAAATGAAATGACTAATCATTCTTGGCCATTTTGAAGCACTAATATTATAATTTAATTGCATTGTCGATTTCCAATTTTGTATTATTAAAGGCTTAGGATGGTTTTTTTTTTTTTTTTTTTTTTTTTTTTTTTTTTTGGCAACAATAACTTATAAAAAGTCTTTTCGGTTTTAAGAATTCTCTTAACATATTCAACACTGCAAAGTAAATGGTTTGAATTTATATTTAGTATTGAACTGATTTATGTTAAATTTTTTTTAATCTTCTAGTTAATATATTTTAATAAAAATATATGATTAATATTCAGTTATATTTAATTTTTTATCCAATAACTAATAATCATAATTTATAGAAAAAATTAGTACAAACTCAATTACGAGTCCAAATGTCCAAACATCTTTCCTCATTTTCTCTCACTCGGTTCTCGTGATCAGCTGTTGAGACCCTTGTCGGGGCTAAGATTAATAGAAGGATAACTGGTACTATTCTATTCAGTTTTGTTCTATATCTATAATTGGATTAGCATATCAAAGCAAAATGTCCCACAACAAAAACATGCTTGCTTGTCTCAATATATAGCATCTCCACAATCGACTTTTTGTTCTATTACTCCAAGATTTGCTATTTGTATTTCCTTTTATAGAGAGAATTTGGTTTTTAAGTTGAAGGGGCAACGACAAGATCACATGGAGGGATTCGGCTTCACACGGAACCTCCATCAAACGGTATTAGAAATGTTAGAAAATCTCGAATTTTGAATTATTAGAATTTTATACCGTTTGATATGGAATTTAAGACAAAAAATAAAAATAAATAACTCGATTCAAAAAACTAATATATGATTCATGATCTATAATCGATAAGATTGGCAAATCTCATCTCATCCTGCGAACTACGGACAGCTTTGGTGAATTCAATCTCCTCGAAAGGTTGTATGCATGGACCCTAATCTAGCTGGCTGCCGTCTGGAAAATAAAGTTGAAATTCAGTATTATATCTCTAAATCAATGTGGCTTTTGATGGTATCAAAAGCATCAATGTACCTTTTGACATAAGAAATTGCAAGATCCCTTTACAAGTACAAGTGCTTTTCAAGATACTCGTCAGCCAATAATTTTGAGAGATCATGGATAACCCATAATTTAGCCCTATCAGTTCATCTGTTTATGTTGTGAATGTTTGAATAAAATGGTACTGTGAAGGGCACAGAGGGTTCTGTAGGAAGTTGATGATTTCACAACTACACTGAAAATTGTGCGTAGGCATTATCAAAATATTATCAAGGAGTTAATTATTGTTCAAATTTAAGAAGTGTGAGTGCTTTTCAAGCTCTGTGGCCCTTAT